>JAGXCT010034064.1:0-22828 GCA_022495035.1 Philopotamus ludificatus
GTACTACTACTCATGATTCGGTGTTATTTAACCCAGATATTAACCCACAAGACAAAATCTATGAGTTAAATGGTATAATTTATCATAGGTCTGGCATGTCAATTGAGCAAATGGTAGCTAAGGCAAATTTTTATTCTTCCGAGCAGGCAGAAGATTTCGTCAAACTAGGTAGGAATCCATCAAAAATAAGAATTGCTACAGAAATTATTTTTTATTTTCTAAAATCATTCTTTATAAGACGATATTGGGTATTTGGTTTTGATGGTTTTGTTGACTCTATGATTCTTGCTTTTGGACGGTTTATAAGGCTTGCTAAAGCAAGAGAGATTTTAAATAATAAAAAACATGATAAAAACCAAGAAAACATGGAATTATTAAAATAAGTGCTTGCATAAGGTGAAATTTTATTATATAGTGCCAGCAACTAAACAAGCCGTATTAAACGGTTTATTTAGAATAAGAAATTTATGAATATCAATTACTAATAATTAAGAGGTAAATATGTCATTGAGACAACTTTTTTATAAAGTACGCTATGGGGGTTATGCCTTATTTAAAGCTGTAGAAAAAGGTGATATAGATTTAGCAAATCATTTCCTTACCAAAAATAATGTAAACATTCAAAATAAATTTGGTAATACCCCATTACACCTTGCAACAAAAAATAATCACCCTGATATGGCTAAAATATTATTAGAATGGGGAGCAAAATCAGATATAGCTAATAATAATGGTAAGACAGCATCAGATTTTGGTGTTGCAAATATTATTTTTGCAAGGCTTTGTATGCAGCCACTATTAGAAAATCATGATTTTAAAATGACAAGCACAGATTCTTTGGTTGATGCAGTGCGGTGGCATATAGACAGTCTACGCACTTTACACACTTTAAATAATCAACAACAAGTGCATTTGTCACCTAAGATAAGTAGTAATTTAAAAGAATTATCTAACAATGTAAATTCCTTATCTAAAGCAATAAGTAATAATATTGCTAATCCTTTATATGACGATGTACCTAATAATGATATAGTATTATCAGGTGATGGTATGACGACAGAGCTATCTGATATTTTTTAATTTAGTGCTAGGGTCTGTGAACAAAATTTTAATTGTTTATATTTAACTTACAAATTGCTTCGTCGGCTTACGCCTTCTCGCAATGGCGTTTGGAGTACATATATGTCATTGCGAGAGCATGTAATGGTCGAAGCAATCAATTTTTGGTTACTTTTTGGATTGCTGCGTCGCCGTAAAGCGGTTCCTCGCAATGATGCTTTGGATTTTTATACTGTTTTTCTACGACTTTTAAAATCACCCTGAATTTTATGAGGTAATTATGTCTTGGCAGAAAAAATATAAGTTGCTAGTTTTTGATGAAGTAGATAGTACCAGCTCTGAAGCTATTAGGATGGCTAAGAGCTGTCCTGATGGTAGTTATGTAATATTAGCAAAAAATCAAACAAAATCGCGTGGAAGAAATAACAAAATTTGGCATTCTAATCTAGGGAATTTGCATGTTAGTATATTATTAAAGCATCAAATTAATCTCAGTTATCTTCCGCAATTATCTTTTGTTATGGCTATTGTTGTGTATAAAACTATTACTTCTCTTACAGCCAGTTCAGTGAATTCTATCAAATTAAAATGGCCAAATGATATTTTGATAAACGACAAAAAAGTATCTGGTGTATTGCTTGAATCTATTACTATAAATAACAATAATTATCTTATTATAAGTGTTGGTATTAACATCAAGGAAAGTCCTGTAAATATTCAGCAACTGGCAACCAATTTATCTGATGAGAATATAGAAGTAAAAGATCCAGAATATTTATTAGATATCTTGATGATTAATTTTGAAAAATATTTTAGTAGATGGAAAGAACAGGGATTTAGTAAAATAAGACAATATTGGCTTAGAAATGCTTATAAGTTGGGCGAGATGGTTAGTGTAAATGATGGGAACACAAAAATCTTAGGGATTTTTAAAGATATAGATGAAAATGGGGGTATAAGAATTCAGCTTGAGGATGGGAAAATAGTTACCTTATGTAGTTTTGAGATATTAAACTTCCTTCCTATAGCTAATCCAACTAGTCATTGCGAGGCGTAGCTGACAAAGTACTCCAGGAGAGTGGTTGAAAATGGATTGCTTCGACCATTACATGGTCTCGCTAATAGACGGGATAATATTAGCCTTGGTTAAATTGTTGATAAAATTTGATAGCTTTGTTTAAATCTTCCGGGGTGTCAACAGAAATGGGGATATTATTAACATAACATACCCCTATGGACATATTATTTTGTAAGGCTCTTAGTTGTTCTAATTTTTCGCTTAATTCTAAAGTTGAGACAGGTAAGTTTATAAATTTAATTAATGCTTCTTTGCGGAATCCATACATTCCTACGTGATATAGAAATTCTTCAGAGCCATAAGGAATAAGACTACGAGAAAAATACAGAGCCTTATCATTATGGTCAGTAATAACTTTGACATTACTATTGCCATTTACGGCATTTATACCAACTTTTACTACTGGAGTCATAATATCATGGTCACTAGACTTTAGGCTTTCAATAACTTTAATAATTGATTCCGGTTCTATAAAAGGCATGTCACCTTGGACATTTAGGATATAATTAATATTATGATTGTTAGGTATTGCCTGAAATGCCTCATAGACACGGTCAGTACCAGTCTGGCAGTCTGGGGTTGTCATAATCAATTGCCCACCACAATCAGTAACTTTTTTAGCTATAATTTCTGAGTCAGTTGCTACATAAATATTTTTTAGTTTGGTTAAGTGTACTTGCCTTAGAACGCGTTCAATTATTGACAGTTCCCCTATCAATTGTAAAGGTTTCTTAGGAAGCCTAACCGAATCAAGTCTTGAAGGGATAATAATTGCAACATCAGAATGCATAAGTTACCATTTAAAGATATTTACCAAAATAATTGTTGACATGATAGCCTTTTTAAACGATAAAGTAAAGCGTATTGGAATATGTTTTGGGACACAATTTGTCTTTAAGCATTATGTTTAGGGCTCGTAGCTCAGCTGGTAGAGCACTTGACTTTAATCAGGTTGTCCCGGGTTCGAATCCCGGCGAGCCCACCACTTCAGGGTAGTTAACCCCCTTAATTGTATATGAATACCGCCGCCAATATTTAAAGGCGGAGACTAGGAGACTGCCTCCTAGAATGGGTTTGTAGCTCAGCTGGTTAGAGCACACGCCTGATAAGCGTGAGGATTTTGATTTAATTACGGGTATTTTATAATAAGTAACATCTTGTTGAAAGAATAAAAGAATAATATAATTGATCAATTAAGCCGTAATAAATTAGCTATTTGCTGGCTTAGAAATGGTGTAATCTCGCTTGCTCTTGCTGGGGTGTATTCAATAATATTGGTAATGCTCCGCACTCCTATATTAGTTACCCTATTTCCTAATACAGAAATCTTTAAATCAGCTTTGGTTATTCATGTTAATTTATCAATCCTAGTTTGGTTGATATCCGTTACAGCATGTATTTGGAGCCATAATTTACAGCCAACAACCTCCAGTATAACATATGTAATAATAGCATTTTTTGGCACTGCGCTAATAGCTTTATCACCACTTTGTGGACAAAATCTTCCTGTAATGAATAATTACATACCAATGCTGGAGAATATAATGTTTATTCTCGGAATTAGTTTATTTGGCGTATCGGTATTGTTATTTTCATCAAACGTCATCCTAGCAACGATTAAGACCCTAAAAAGTCAAAAATTGATCAATTTTACTATCCTTTCTACTGCAATAATGTGGGTGTTAGTATGGGTATGTTTTATTTGTTCTTATTATCAACTACAACAAGTTATTAAGCTTGTGCCAGTCGATATAGAATTTTACTATGAATTGCTTTTCTGGAGTGGGGGGCATTTATTGCAATTTATTTACACACAAATTATGATATTAGTAATGACAGTGTTATGCCATGCTTGGATAGGAAAAGAATTAAAATTTAACAAGCTATATCTGCTACTATTATATTTAAATTTTTTGATAAGTATTGCAGCTATTTGGGGACACTTATCATATGATATTATAGATGCTGAATTCAAAGAATATTATACCAAACAAATGAAATATGGTGGTGGGATAGCCCCAGTTCTGTCTTTGATACTAATATTTTATGAGCTAGTTAGCCATAATCATAAACTAGTGGTAAATTCTCTTATGAGAAATTCTCCTATAAAAGCAAGCATCATTTGTTCTAGCATATTATTTTTGTCTGGAGGGTTTATTGGCGTGTTAATTACCAGTATGAACGTTACTGTTCCTGCCCACTACCATGGTTCGATTGTTGGAATAAGTGTGGCATTTATGGGATTTAGCTTTCTTTTATGTGACAATGCATGTGATAATGAACAAAAGAAAAATTCATATTCCTCTGCAGCAATTATTACTTTAACTATCGGACAAATGTTACATATTATAGCTCTTCTTTTGGCTGGTGGTTATGGGGTGATGCGAAAAACGCCAGGGGTAGAAATGACTATTAGCAGTAAGTTACTGATGGGGGCAATGGGTGGTGGAGGACTAATTGCTATTGTTGGTGGCTTGATGTTTGTTGTTATTTGTGGTAAAAAGATGGTATTGAAATAATTAGTATAATAAAAATAATGACCTTGAATAAACCTACTATAGAAGAAGCCCAAGAGGCAGTTAGAACTTTATTGCGATTTATTGGCGAGGATCCAAATAGAGAGGGGCTAGTAAAAACTCCTGATAGAGTAATAAAAACTTACCAAGAGATGTTTTGTGGGTACAATAAAAATGTAGAAGAAATATTATCTACTAAATTTTATGAAACTGGTAACTTTCAGGACTTCATTCTATTAAAAGACATAAAGTTTAATTCTTTTTGCGAACACCATTTATTACCAATAAATGGTACGGTTGATATAGCTTATATACCAGATAATTGTATAATAGGTATCAGTAAATTTGCCAGAATAGTTGATGTTTTTGCAAAAAGATTACAGATTCAAGAAAAAATGACATTACAAATTGCTGAAACATTACAGAAATATATTAAGCCTATGGGTGTTGCGGTCAGGATTTCTGCATTACATAGTTGTATGACTCTTAGAGGTGTTATGCAAAATGATAGTATTATGAATACTATGCATTATACTGGTATATATTTAGAGCAGCAGAAATATCGTCATGAATTTCTAAATATTATCGCCAAACCAAAGAAAGAGCTTATGTTACTATCAAAATATTTTTACCTGTGCTAAAGGAAGAGCCAGTAGAGGCTCAAGTAGTTTCTCACAGATTGATGCTTAGAAGTGGTATGATAAGACAACAATCTGCTGGAATTTATAGCTGGTTGCCTATGGGATTAAAAGCCCTGAAAAATGTTGAGAATATTGTTCGACTTAATATGAATAAAGTAGGTGCTATTGAAATATTAATGCCTTGTATTCAACCAGCATCTTTATGGATGGAATCTGGAAGATTTGAGAATTATGGTAAGGAAATGCTAAAATCCCAAATAATGCAATATTACTATTAATGAAGCAGTATGACGTAAATATTTAACTTTTTGATATTTTTAGAAATAATATTAAGTCCTATAAAGATTTGCCAAAAAACTTATATCATATTCAGTGGAAATTTAGGGATGAAATTAGACCTCGCTTTGGGGTGATGCGTGGTAGAGAGTTCTTAATGAAAGAATGCATATTCTTTTGATATAGATCAAATAAGTGCGATAAAAACTTATAATCAGATGTATCTAGCATATATGCAAACTTTTCGTGATATAGGACTCCGTGTAATCCCAGTACTTGCTGATAATGGTCAGATTGGTGGGGATTTAAGCCATGAGTTCCATATTCTTGCCACTAATGGTGAGAGTACTATTTTTTATGACAAAAAATTTCTATCTTTAATAGATCAGGAAAATTTAGATATTGAAAAATTACAATCCTTATATGCGGTAGCAGAAGAAAAACATGTTCATGATAAATGTTTGTTAACAGAAGAGAATCTTGCTAGTAGTAAGGCTATAGAGGTTGGGCATATTTTTTATCTTGGTACAAAATATTCTAAAGCAATGAAGGCTCTAGTAAATGCTAGTGATGGGAGTCTTGTGCCAGTGGAAATGAGCTCCTATGGTATAGGTATTTCAAGACTTTTAGCCGCCATAATTGAATCAAGTCATGATGATAAAGGAATTATATGGCCTCCAAATATTGCTCCTTTTATGGTATCAATATTAAATTTGAATATACTTGATAGTAAATGCAATGAACTATCACAAAATCTATATGATCAGCTTGTAGCAAATAAAATAGAGGTATTATACGATGATACAAATGAGAGAGCTGGTAAAAAATTTGCCACTCATGATCTTATAGGTTCGCCGTACCAAATAATTATTGGTTCCAAAAACTCTGAGAAAGATGTGGTCGAATTAAAAGATCGTAGAACAGTAATAATAGAAGAGTTAACAGTAGAAAATGTTGTTACCTACTTCTCTAAAATTCTTTCTTATATGTAAGTTATGACTCTAGACAAGCCAAAACATGACGAAATCTTTCGCAAATCTATGGAGAATCCAATAGTTGCTCAAGAATTCTTGGCAACTCATTTGCCGAAGGATGTGTTGGCTTTAATCGATAGCACATCTTTAAAATTAGAAAAAGATAGTTTTATTGAGTCAGACCTTTCTGAAACTATTTCAGATGTATTATTTTCTGTTAAGTTTAATGATCAGGATGGCTATATTTTTTTGCTATTGGAACATCAAAGTACTGTTGATAAAATGATGGCATTTAGGTTATTTAAATATATGATTAATATTTGTGATCTATATTTAACTACTAATCCTAAAGCTAAAAGCCTTCCATTAATTTATCCCCTAATAATTTATAATGGCAAGAAGAAATATAACGCATCGCTCAATATATGGAATTTATTTAGCCATCCAGATTTAGCCAGAGGCTTTTGGACAAATGATTGTCAGCTTATTAACGTACATGATATTCCTGATGAAGAACTCAAGGAAAAAGTATGGTCTGGGATTTTGTTATTTTCCCTCAAACACATCCACGAACGTCAATTACTGAAAAGATGGCAAGAAATCTCTCATCTCTTGCCTAAATTGAGTAAAATAACAATAGGCTATGACCATATAAGAAATCTATTACAGTATACTTTGATCTTTATTGAGCAAAATGATAAAATAGAGTTAGAAAAAATATTAAAAAATAGTTTAACTAAAGAAAAAGGAGAAGAACTTATGCCTAGTATAGCTCAAGTATGGAAAGAAGAAGGGATTCAAATCGGACTACAAGATGGTATTAAAATCTGAGTACAGGATGGTATTAGAATCGGAGAAGCTAGGGGAGAAGCTAGGGGAGAAGCTAGAGGTGAAGCTAAAGGTGAAGCTAAATTAATAAAAATGATGATAAACAATGGTAGCTCCATTGAAGAAGTAGCGAGAATTACTGGACTATCTATTACTAAAATCAATGAACTATTGGAAATGCAGTAAACTGGTTAGCTATAGGCTGTGCAACATTACCCCAAATCAATTATAGATGAAATATGTGGCTAAAATATCTTACATATATAACACTATTAATTAGTGTTATATCATTATGGCTTCCTGTAAAAGGCAAATTTAAACCATGGCAATTATTTCTATTTATTTCTCTAGTCTTATCTTTTGTTAGTAATATAGCAAGCCTGTTTGCTATTTTAGCAATTGTGTTGTTTTTTTATTTAGTATTTTCGTATCATAAATCTTCTACTAAATTGAAATATGTCTTATGGAGTCTAGTGTTAGTACTAGGGTTAACTTTAGAACTACATTTAATTCCAGGATTTGATAATTTATTAGTTTTAGATAAAATACAATTCACTCCAGATGCTTTAACGTTTACACTATATTTAAACTTAGATAAGACAATTGTCGGCTTAATTATTATAGGTTTAACTTTAGATTTAGCATCTACTTGCAGCGAACTGAAAATATTACTCTTGCAAGTTTCTTATAGATTACCAATTATTCTATTAGTAATAATAGTGTTATCTATTGCATTTGAGTACATCAAATTTGCACCAAAGATACCACAGAATTTATGGATATGGGTAATCAATAATTTATTTTTTACATGCGTTGCTGAGGAAGGATTGTTTAGAGGATTTTTCCAAGAATCATTAAGTCAGTTAAAATATAAATATTCTAAGGATATAGCCATACTAATACCTGCACTTTTCTTTGGAGTGATGCACTATCCAGGAGGGCTAAAATACGTAATTTTAGCTACAGTAGCTGGAGCTTTATATGGATGGATATATAAAGTAACGAAAAGAATTGAAGCAAGCATACTTGGTTATTTTATGCTTAATTTAACTCATATTTTACTTTTTACTTATCCAGCTATCAATAAGATTTGAAAAGTTATCCAAAATCATAAAACAGCTATTAGTGGATCAAAAAAATCTGCTATGTTATAGATATTAAAGATAATGGGTTTAATGTCACAACTATTAATAAAGCCTTGGTTGGCTGCATGCTGCTGTATGGTGGTTTTTATGATTTTTTGGGGTGGTCTTACTAGGCTTACTGATGCTGGTTTATCAATTGTTGAATGGAAGCCAGTATCAGGTATTGTCCCACCACTCAATAATGCTGAGTGGCAGGATGAGTTTAGTAAATATCAGAAATCAGTCGAATATAACCAAAAAAATGTTAATATGACTCTCTCAGAGTTTAAATTTATTTTTTGGATTGAATTTATTCATCGTTTTGCTGGGAGAGTTGTTGGTTTATTATATCTGATACCGTTGGTATATTTTTTGATGACTAGGCAAATTGCTAGTAGATCACTACCAGTATATTTGGGGATATTGTTATTATTTGCGGTTCAAGGATTTATGGGTTGGTATATGGTAAAAAGTGGGCTAATTTTGCAGCCATATGTTAGTCATTTCCGCTTAGCTGGGCATTTGATTATAGCGATTATCATCTATAATTTATTGTTCTATCAGCTGATGAATAATAGTTTTGATATTTTACTAAATGAACAAACGATAAGTTTGGGCTTAGCAAAATTCTGTTGTTTAGTAACTATTAGTATAGTTTATATACAGATTTTTTTAGGAGGGTTGGTTGCAGGTCTTGATGCTGGGCAGGTATATAATAGCTTTCCATTAATGGGTAATAATTTTATACCTGAAGAACTAACGTTTAAACTACTTACTATAGATAGCTTAAGCGACCCTGTGGTTGTTCAGTTTTTTCATAGAATGGGAGCATATATAGTTTGTATTAGTGCTGGATTTTTAGTAGTGAGCTTAATAAAAACTAAGCATCCTAAATTAAATAAAGCAGCTTATTACATTGTTGGTATATTGCTATTACAAATGTTAGCTGGCATAACTACTATTTTATATTCAGTACCTGTATTAATAGCTTTATTCCATCAGATTTGTGCAATTATACTGTTATCTTGTATATTGTGGAGTTATTTTTTATTAAAGAGTGCATAAGTGGCAATATTGAATGTTGATCTAGAACTGCCTTGTAGGTTGGATCGTTACTTAAAAAAATTATATCCTAGTCTTACTCAAGGGGTGATTGAGCGTGCCTTAAGGTTTAAGAGGATAATGGTTAATTCTTGTAAGGTAGCAGCCAATCTGCGAATAAATGTTGGTGATCAAATTTTTATAGAGGATAGTTTAAATTTACAACCTCTGAAAACTTCTGATAGGGTTTTTACCAGTTCAGCGGTTAAACTAGCTGGTAAATTGTTGAAGGATTATCTAATTTATCAAGATGACTGGTTTATAGCAATCAATAAGCCGTCAGGTCTTGCCACCCAAGGTGGTAGCAAGATAACTCTATCTATAGATGATGCAT
This sequence comes from Philopotamus ludificatus, assembly GCA_022495035.1. Taxonomy (NCBI): domain Eukaryota; kingdom Metazoa; phylum Arthropoda; class Insecta; order Trichoptera; family Philopotamidae; genus Philopotamus; species Philopotamus ludificatus. Next base: position 9,932 of record JAGXCT010034064.1, read on the forward strand.
TGCAATATTTAAATGGTCGGGGGGCAGATTTTAAGTTAGTTCATAGGTTAGACAAAGATACTTCAGGAATATTGCTAATTGCTAAAAATTATGCGAGTAGTATAAAATTAGTTAAAGCCTTTCAGGAGAAGGATATTCAAAAAACCTATATAGCGGTAGTTTTAGGTAAGCTTCCACAATCCGAGGGAGAAATTAGTGGTATGATAGGTAAGAATAGGGGGGGAGCGTATGAAACTGTGCAAAATGATGAGGAAAATGGTAAATTATCGATAACCCGCTATAAATTCCTTAAGAAGTTAAATAAGGATTTGACACTGGTTGAGTTTACTCCTCTTACTGGCAGGATGCATCAACTTCGATTTCATGCGAAAATGCTAGCTTGTCCTATAATAGGGGACAGAAAATACGGCACCTTAGAAGCAATAACTTTATCCAAGGAGATGTTACTACATGCCAAAAAAATAATCTTACCTGAGAAAATATTTGGTAAAGAAATAATAATTGATACATCCTTACCAAGTTATTTCCAACAATATACTAACCTTTCCTGATACGAAAGGTTAGTAGTGTGAGTTAATTAAAGTATTTCCGTTCTTTAGTTACTGTTTCATCTTCATTAGATGGTTTGTTATTTTGCCATTTTTTGGCAGATTCCCGTTTATTGTAATTAATATCAGCGTTATCTTTATAAGGCTCAGATTTATGATTAGTCGTAACGTTTGGAGTAACGGTAGCGTCAATATTTTTTATGGTTAACTTGGCTTTGCCTTTATTGTCAAAACCAATAAGTTTAACTTTTACCACATCACCATGTTTTAAAACACTAGACACAGACTCAATACGTTCCTTCGAGATCTCACTAATATGGATAAATCCATCACGATTACCTAAATAATTGATAAACGCTCCGGATTCTAATATTTTGACAACTGTTCCGTTGAATATGCCACCAATTTCAGGCTCAATGGCAATTAACTTAATCTTGGCCATTGCCATATCTAGCTTTTCTTTGCCTACCGCAGAAACAGTTACATTACCATCGTCACTTATATCAATTTTAGCTGATGTTGTATCACAAATTTCACGTATTACTTTACCACCAGGTCCTATAACATCTCTAATTTTATCTTTATCAATTTTAAAGCTATAAATACAAGGGGCGTATTGGCTAACATGGTTATTGGTTTTATTAATAGCCTTATCCATTTCTTGTAGAATATGAATACGACCAGTCTTTGCTTGAACTAAAGCCTGCTTCATTATTTCAAATGTTACGCCAGATATCTTAATATCCATTTGTAGGGCGGTTATGCCTTCCGTACCACCAGCTACTTTAAAATCCATATCTCCAAGATTATCTTCATCCCCAATAATATCAGATAAAATTACAAATTTATCGTCTTCTTTTATCAAACCCATAGCAATACCTGCTATAGGGGTTTTGATCGGCACTCCAGCATCCATAAGTGCCATTGAACCACCGCAAATAGTAGCCATGGATGATGAGCCATTACAGGAGGTAATTTCTGACACTACCCTAATGGTATAAGGGAATTGCTCTTTAGTTGGTAACATGCGGTTAATGGTTCTCCATGCTAGTTTGCCATGACCTATTTCTCTGCGACCAGGAGCCCTCACTGGGGTTGCTTCTCCTACTGAATAAGGAGGGAAAATATAGTTGAGCATAAAACGCTCTTTATATTCGTCGTCTAAACTATCAACAATTTGTTCATCTTGACCAGTGCCAAGTGTAGTGACTACTAAACTTTGTGTTTCTCCTCTAGTAAATAAGCTTGAACCATGTGTTTTTGGCAATATCGCAATTTCACAAGCTATGTTTCTTATGTCGGCAGGCTTTCTGCCATCTATACGAGTGTTTTTCTTTAATACGTCCTGACGCAGTACTTCTGATTCTACTTCTTTAAGAGCAAATTCAATTTGTGAGTTAGTAAGATTATTATTCGCAATATCTTCTGCAAAGTGCCGCTTAATTATATCATAAATGTTCTTTACCGCTAATAGTCTTTCTTGTTTTAATTTAATAGCAAAAGCCCGCTTAATATCTTCTTGCACTATGTTGCTAATTTGTTCTTTTAAGCTAGCAGGGAACAAGCTAGTAGGCTGTAATTTAGGTTTTCCAGCAATTTTTACTAAGTCATTAATCAATTCGATTACAGGCTGTAATGCCTTGTGACCAAATTCAATAGCTTCTAACATTTGCTCTTCGGATAATAGATCGGCTTCAGACTCAACCATCATAACTGATGTGTCAGTTCCTGCCACTACTAAGTCTAGTTTACTAGTCTTTAACTGGTTAAATGAAGGGTTTAGGATAAAATTACCATCTATCAAACCGACTCTGCTGGCTGCTACTATATGTTGATATGGTGCTGCAGATAAAGCTAATGCAGCGGATGCTCCAATAATTGCTAATATATCACTATTACACTCAGGGTCATATGAAAGAACAGTACAGATTACTTGGGTTTCATTAAGAAAAGCTGGGTGAAATAATGGTCTAATTGGTCGATCAATCAAGCGTGAGACTAATACTTCTTTTTCCGATCCTTTACCTTCTCTTTTAAAAAACCCCCCTGGTATTTTACCAGCAGCAAATGCCATTTCTTTATAATGGACAGTAAGAGGAAAGAATCCTATCCCTTCTTTTGGCTCTTTGGCACTTACGGCAGTACATAATAAGACAGTTCCTCCCATTTTTACCATAACTGCTCCATCAGCTTGACGAGCAATTTTACCAGTCGTTAATTCAAGTGTTTTTCCACCTAATTCTATTGTTTTAACTATTTCTTCAAACATTCTTTTTCCTTATTTAATTAACAAAAAACCCGGCTAATTTTTGATTTTTTAGCCGGGTTTTATTTTACTTTCTTATTCCTAGTTTATTGATCAACGACAAATATCTGCTTAAACTTTGTTTTTTGATATAATCTAATAATCGACGTCTACGACCAACTAACATTAATAATCCCCTTCTCGAGGAAAAATCTTTGTGATTAGTTTTAAAATGCTCTGTTAAATTGCTGATTCTTTCAGTTAGAATTGCACATTGCACTTCACTAGAACCAGTATCATTTTCTTTAGTAGCATATTCTGTAATTAATTGTTGCTTACGCTGTGCTGTAACCGACATCAGTAATCTCCATGTTTATTTTATAGGTTAAATACTCGTAAAGAATTAAAGCAATTTTCACTCAAGCTACCAATTGCCAACAGAGAGTCTTGATATCGAATCCAAACTAATTCAACAGACCTCTTCGGAAACTCTACTTCTGTTGGTAATTTGTGCGTCGAGCCGGTACTCAAATCCTCACATACATCTATGTACGCTACGGTTTTGCGTTCCGTGTCTCCTACAAATCCTTGCGCATAAGCGGGTTTCCGAAGAGGTCTAATCTTTTCAAGACAATCAAAATAACATTTCTGACCATAAATAATTTTTTTAGCTTGGTCAGTAGTAGCATCAAGTACCAGGATGTCGTCCAGTACTGCTTCAATTTTTATACTTCTTTTTTCAAGAAATTCTTTTATTCCTTGATTTTGTTCATCAAGTTCTGTTAATTTAATAGCATTACATGCTGTAAATATTCCAACTTTAGTACGCTGTAATTCTAGCACAAATGCTAAACTTTGCAAGGATAAAGCAATATCTTCTGCTAAAGTTCTTACATACGTTCCCTTAGAGCATTCCACCCTATAGGTAGCTTGATTATTTTGATGATCAAAATTAAGACATTCCAAATTATATATTTGGATATTTCTAGGGGTTAATTCTACTGCCAAATTTTCTCGGGCTAATTTATAAGATCTAACACCGTTAACTTTTATAGCAGAAAAGGCAGGGGGACGCTGTTTAATCGTAGCTATGAATTTTTTACAGATATTATGACAATCGGTTTCGTTAGGAATATGATCAGTAACACCTATTACTTTACCTGAGGCATCTGCTGTATCAGTTTGTTTACCAAACTGCACCGTAAAAATGTAGGTTTTTTTTGCGTCTACCAGAATTCGTACCAACTTTGTTGCTTCACCAATTGCCAAAGGTAACACCCCTTCCGCTTCAACATCCAAGGTTCCGCAATGACCAACTTTAACTCCTAAAAGGTTTTTTTTAACTATAGAAACAAGCTTTGCTGAGCTGATGCCCTTAGGTTTATAGATATTAAGCCAATAATTATTATGATGAAACATCAGTAGCATCCTTATATTTAAGATTAGCAACTCACCTTACGCATAGATTCCGTGGCAATAGACTTCTTTCGAAACTCTACTTGCTGGTAATTTGTGCGTGATACCGGTACTCTGCTTCTCACGTACATTTGAGTACGCTGTGGTTCAAAGTGAAGTGTCTCCTACAAATCCTTGCACATAAGCGAGTTTCGAAAGAAGTCTAATTTAAAAATTGCAGAAAAGTACAAGACGTCTATTAGCGAGACTGCACAAGTAGGTCGTGGCAATCCATGAAGCTTGTTATATGGATTGCTTCTAGGCTCGCACCTTCTCGCTAATAGACGTCTTGTACTTTAACTTTTTTTCCGTGAACGCTTACAAAGCTTGAGATATATGGTGCCGCTAAGCTGAAATATGAAACTTTATACTCCCAATATGGCGATATATGTGCTTTATTAGCAATAATATTTATCCTAATTAGCTACATTTTAATAAAGAATCTTATCAATAAATGTCAATTTAGAAGGTAACAAGTTTTTATGCTATTCTTAGTCGGAGAGGCAATGAAACTAATTATATTAATTTGCTCGGTGAAAGTCGACGTAGTATTACTTAGAATAGAAAGCATTTGCTTCGATATTAGGTTGTGAGGGTTTTGCAATAATGCCCCAGATTCTCCTATATTCTTTAGCTCTCTAATGAAATCTAAAGGACTGTTATAGCTCAACTGAATATTTTCATAATCAACGATAATCTCTGTAAATCCTGCTTGTTGTAACAAAGGTGTGACGTGATCAAAATGTATAAAAGGCCAGGGGTTAATTTCTTCAATGGTAATATCCATTTAAGAGGCATATACTCACCAAATGGCACTAAATGAGATTTATGATATTCAAATAATTTATCCCCTTCTTTTGTTAAAGCGTATAAACTTAACTATAACTTCGGGTTATAAATTTCAAAATCATCTCCCTGTTTACCATTATTTGTTATACCACCAGTAATTAAAATTGCCTTTTTATTTTCTAGCATCTTTAATATTTTCATTTTGATTGGTTTATAATCATATGGTACTACCATAGCAGCTTCCGACCATATAATTAGATCTACGTCACCTGGTTTTTCAGACAATGCAATATGAAGATTTAAATTTTTCCAAAATTCTTCAACGTCCCATTTAGCAATTTGTGGAATAGTTGGCTGAACTAATCGAACTTTTATATTTGAGAAATCGCTAGGATTGTTATGTAGCCTTAATAAACCGTAGGAAGTTATTAGAGAAAATATTATTAATGAATTCACTAATAATATTTTTAATAGATTATATTGTTTAGTAAATAATCAACCTACTGGTATTAGTGAACAAGATATCAAGATTATGGCAATAATTGATGAGACCTATACTATGCATCCATATTATGGTATGCGGCGGATGGCTAAATATTTACAAGCCCAAGGTTTTTCGGTAGGTCGTAAAGCTGTTAGACGTTACTACAAGATAATGGGTCTTGAAGCTGTTTATCCTAAAATAAATTTAAGCAAGAGGAATCAGGCACATAAAATATATCCTTATTTACTAAAAGGATTAGAAATAGTATTGCCAAACCAGGTTTGGAGTGCAGATATAACGTATATAAGACTGAGCCAAGGGTTCGTAATTTAGTAGCTATTATTGACTGGTATAGTCGTTATATTCTAAGTTGGCGAATCTCCATTAGTTTGCAAAGTGAATTTTGCAAAAACAGCCCTTGAAGACGCCATAGAAAAATATGGTATGTACAAAAATATTTAATACTGATCAAGGAGTACAATTTACCTCGGAGAATTTTATTAGTATAAAATACATAATATCTTGATTAGTATGGATGGTAAGGGGACGAGCCTTAGATAATATTTTTATTGAACGTTTTTGGCGATCATTAAAACAGGAAAAAATTTATCGGATTATTTTAACAACAGTAAAGGAGGCAAAGACAGCAATTAACGAATATATGGACTTTTATAATAGACAAAGGATGCATCAAGCTTTGGATTATAAAACCCAGAATGTATATTTTGAAAAAAATATTGCATAAAACAACAATTTTAATTTTTGTGAATTATATCTCTATTTATCTAAATTTTTGTCTAGACAAAGGGGACCACCTTATTAGCTTTGAATCAATTTGAAATACTTTGTGGTGATTTTAAATATGATTTATTGGAGTGTAAAAAATAGAACTTACACAAAATAAATGATTGACTCATTTCTAACTATTTTCTTGAATTGCTTTGTCGGCTTACGGCTTCTCTCAATGACAGCACAATGCTAATCGAGTTAGTATAGACTTGTAAACAAGAATTGTTCATATTGAAGCAGGTCTTCGCAGTGGTAACGTACATTCACCATACCCTGAAGAAATGTACTGCATTCTTACCGGTCAATTAACAAATTACCATTTTGTACCTACTCAAGTTGCAGCATTTTAATTAGCCTTATGCAGGAGGTCTATTGTATAGCTAACCCGATTAATAATAGGACACTATTACCAAGCATTCTCAATAATAATGGGCATACTGTAAGGTTTAATAATTATTAGATCAAATCTAACCTGATAATTTTGGTATTTAGGGTTAGAGCTTAAAAACAGACTGGTAGCTCTTTTTATTCGCATCTGTTGATGAGTTGATAATATTCTATCATCCACGTCAGAACATCTTGCTTTTACTTCTATAAAAACAAGTTGTTTACCACGCAGGGCAATAATATCAATCTCGCCAACATAATATCTTTTACGATGATAGAGAATTTGATAAAATTTAATTTTGTAAATAATAATAGCTATATACTCAGCTATTAAACCAAGGGTAATCTTTCTCATAATAAAGTTAATTGACTTGAATCTGCATAATTATGCAAGTTTACAAATTTACTATTTAAATACTCAAATATCCCCTCATCTGAACCTTCTACTCCAAACCCTGAATTTTTTCGCCCAGCAAATGCTGCCTTGGCATTAGCAGGTAGCGAATCATTAATTGATACCATACCAAAATCAAGTTTTGTTGCAATTATTTGAGCTATAGCTATATTATTGCAATATATATAAGCTTGCAAACCATATTCCGTATTATTAGCTCTATTTATAACTTCTTGTATACTGCCAAATTTATAACATGCAAGAACGGGACCAAATATCTCTGCGCTAAAAATCTCCATATTATAAGGTGGCCCCCTTTGTCTAGACAAAAATTTAGATAAATAGAGATATAATTCACAAAAATTAAATTGTTGTTTTTATACAATATTTTTTTCAAAATATACACATTCTGGAGTTTTATAATCCAAAGCTTGATGCATCCTTTGTCTATTATAAAAGTCCATATATTCGTTAATTGCTGTCTTTGCCTCCTTTACTGTTGTTAAAATAATCCGATAAATTTTTTCCTGTTTTAATGATCGCCAAAAACGTTCAATAAAAATATTATCTAAGGCTCGTCCCTTACCATCCATACTAATCAAGATATTATGTAGCTTTAGCATACTAATAAAATTCTCCGAGGTAAATTGTACTCCTTGATCAGTATTAAATATTGCTAATAAGCAAAATAGTAAAGTTATAGCAATCTTCCAACCACATAGATACTCAAGGGTTAAATATTTGTTTGATGATTTTATAACTTGCTTTTTTGATGCTGATCAGCTGTATATCACAGATATATATGCTGCCGGTGAACAGCCAATAGATGGTATAACGGGAAGAAATTTAGTAGACAAAATCAAGGATACTAAATCTCATTCGATGGTATCATTTATCGAGAATCACCAGGATATAGCTGGTCTTATTGCCAAGGAAGCTATGCCAAATGATATAATAATTATGATGGGTGCTGGGAGTATTTCTGCTTGGGCAAATAATTTGCATCAGCAATTTTCTAGCCTCAACAAATCTGTAAAGTAGATATTTTATAATTATGCAAATAGCTGGTGAATATAAAAATAATTACAATTTAAGTCATTTAACTTGGTTTAAAGTTGGTGGACCTGCGGAGATATTTTTTAAACCATTAGATTCCTCAAGCTTAGCAGATTTTGTCGCACAAAACCAACAACAGAGACCAATAACTGTTTTAGGGGCTGGATCAAATATTATTATTAGAGATGGTGGTATAGAGGGGGTTGTGATAAAACTTGGTCAGAATTTTACTAATATAGAATTAATGCCAGAACATCAATTATCGGTAGGAAGTAGTTGCCTTAATTTTAATCTTGCTAAATTTTGTCAAATACATTCAATTACTGGTTTTGAGTTTCTAAGCGGTATACCAGGTACTATAGGTGGTGGAGTGGTAATGAACGCCGGTGCCTATAACTCGGAATTTAAAGATATTATCCTAGCAATTGAAGCAATAGACTCTAGAGGTAATGTTATTACCATCCCTAACGAAGAAATAGGTTTTAAATATCGAGGTAATAATTTACCACAAGATTTGATTATAACCAAAGCTATATTTAAGATAACGATGGGGGACAGTAATATGATCCTAGAAAAAATGAATGAAATAAGTAAAAACAGACTAGCAAGCCAACCAATTAAAGAACGTACTGGTGGTAGTACATTTGCTAATCCAGAAAATCATAAAGCATGGCAACTAATCGATAAAGCTGGCATGAGGGGATACAAAATTGGTGGGGCTTCCATCTCACAACTACATTGTAACTTTATGATAAACCATGGCAATGCCTCTGCTGGTGATTTAGAAAATCTTGGTGATCTTGTTAAAAAAAGAGTATTTGAAAATAGTGGGATTGATCTAAAATGGGAAATTAAAAGAATAGGGAAATATGCATAAATATCAAACAAGTTTTATTGCTAATTCTAAGGTTACAATATTGAGTGATAAAGGAAAAAAACATGTGGCGGTAGTAGGTGGCGGTATGTCGGCTGAACGAGAAGTTTCTTTAGTATCATCTTCGGGAGTTAACAAAGCTTTGGTAGATAGTGGATATAAAGTTACTTTTATAGATATGGGAGTAGACATTGCTTCGGTACTTTTACAGATAAAACCGGATATAGTTTATAATTGTTTACATGGTACTTATGGTGAAGATGGTTGTTTGCCTGGGTTACTCAATATCTTGCGAATTCCTTATACTCACAGTGGGGTTCTCGCTTCTTCTTTAGCATTTAGTAAAATACATGCAAAAGCATGGTTTGTTGCTAATGATATTAAGGTAGCCAAGAATATTGTCGTTAATAAATCTGATAACATTAAGGTTGATCCTATGCCAAGACCCTATGTTATAAAACCCCTTACCCAAGGCTCAAGTATAGGCGTTGAAGTAATATTTGCTGAGGATGATTTTAACTTTGCTAATTATAATTTTCCTTATGGTGATCAGGTAATGATTGAAGAATATATTAAGGGGCGAGAAATGCAAGTAGCCGTTTTAAACGGCAAGGCTTTAGGGGTATTGGAAATAAAACTCCTGAAACAGCGTTTTTATGATTATGATACTAAATACACTGATGGATTTGCCCAGCATTTATGTCCAGCTCCATTACCGCAAAATATATATAATGAGTTACTAGAAGAGTCGGAAAGAATATATCAAACCATGAATTGCAAAGGTGTGGCTAGAGCAGAGTTTATTTTTGATGAAAGTAAGAATGAAATTTTTACTCTAGAAATTAATACTCATCCTGGTATGACTCCCTTATCGATTATACCAGAAATAGCTGCCTTACAGGGGATAAATTTTTGCTCGTTAGTGGAAAGAATCTTAGAAACAGCATGTATTGACACATGAAGAGGAATAAAGCGTCTAATAAGAAGAAAAAAGCCAATATACCTTTACGACGAAAGTTGGCAATGGTGTATATTAGAGCGGTATTTTTTATTAAAATTACCCTAGTAGTTTTGTTGTCTTCATTTTTCTTTACCAGCTATTTTGCTCCTGTAAGACAAGAAATTATCCAAAATATTTATGAATTGACTTCTGATATTAGCTTTAGACTTGAAAATGTTTTAATAGAAGGGCAATATAATACTAGGGAAGAAGATATATTGGCAACTTTAAATGCTGATAAGGGTACGCCTATTCTTTCTTTAGACCTGGGAGCAATAAAGAGTAATTTGCAACGCAATCCTTGGATTAAAAATGTTGTAATTATTGAGAGAAGATTACCTAATACTATTTACATAAGATTAACTGAGAGAGTACCAATTGCTATCTGGCAATTTAACGAGAAAGTTTTCCTTATTGATGAAGAAGGATATAAAATTACTACTGATATAGGTACTTTCACTAATCTTCCTCATGTTGTAGGATCGGACGCTAATATTTATACTAACAAATTAATTCAAGATTTAGCAAAATACCCTGAACTAGCTAAGAAAATTATCTCTTCGGTACTTTATGGGAAAAGACGATGGAATTTAAATCTAGAGCAAGGTATAACTGTTAAAATGCCAGATTCTGGGTTTGATCGTGCTTTAGATTACCTTGCAGGATTGGATATGAAAAATCTATTATTTAATCAAAATTATAAAACTATAGATTTACGAGATTTGAGTAAGTTTTATATAGAAAAATATTAAGAATTATGAAAGCCAGATTGTCTAACTTTTTAACTCTTGACCTTGGTAGTAGTAAAATAGCTTGTATTGCAGCATATATTGACAAAAGAGAAGATGCAAAAATAGTAAGCCAAGTTCTGCATCACTCAAAAGGTATTAAATCAGGAGTCATATTAGATTTAAAAGATGCGGAAAATAGCATAGTCGGAGCGATTTACGCATTAGAAAAAGATTGCGGTAAAAACATAAAAAAAATAACTATATCACTAACAGGCTATGGCACTAAGTCTTATTATGCAAATAGTAAAATAAAACTTTCTAATCAGCCAATTTCACCACAAGATATCAAAAAACTTATCAAAAAAGCCTTATTGGAATTCAAAATTAAAGACCAAGAAATTATTCATTATTTCCCTATAGAATTTACTCTTGATAATAATAATGCTATTGAAGATCCAATCGGAATGTTTGGCAAAGAATTAGGGTGTGAATTACATATTATCACAGCAAATTTTAATATGTTGATGAATATTACCAATTGTTTTGCAAAATGTCATGTGGAAATAAATAATATTATATTAGCAATTTATGCGTCAGGAATTGCTTGTCTTTCAGAAGATGAAAAAAATCTTGGCTCTATCATAATCGATATGGGGGCAAGAACCACCTCTTTTGGCGTGTTTGTCTCAGGCAAGTTAATATATACAAGCTACATAGATATAGGTAGCTTTCATATTACATCTGATATAGCAAAAGTCTTCTCAGTAAGCCTGAACGTTGCAGAAAAACTTAAGATTCTCTATGGTAATGCCATGCCATCTTCTATGGATAAAGACAATATTATTAATTTAGAAGATTTTGAAATGGAAATTCCTGACAGTGGTAGACCAACAATTACCTCAAAATATCTTGCATGCGTTATCAGTCCAAGAGTAGAAGAAATATTATTGATGGTTCAAGCCCAGCACGATAGAGTTGTGGCAGACAATATGATCGCCTACCGCATTGTTATTACTGGTGGAGGAGCGATGCTCCGGGGAGTAAAAGAACTAGCAAGTAAAATTTTTGAGAAACAAGTACGAATTGGTAAACCGGAAATCTTACCAGGTTTTGCTGAAGATTATAATCCCCACATATATTCCACTGCTATAGGTATGGTAAAAACCCAATCTTTAAAAATACAAAAGAATAATTTTGATATTAATGATAATAATGATGCTAGTTGGTTTAAAAAATTTCTAATTTGGCTAAAAGAAAATATCTGATCACCAAACGTCATTGTGAGGAGGGCGTATATGTGTCCCAAGCTTCTATTAGCGAGGAGCCACTTTGCAGCGACGCGGGGCAATCCATAAAAGTGATTAGAAATGCTTCGTCGGCTACACCTCCTCGCTAATAGCATCAGGTTGTTTTCCTTATGACTTTTAAATGCCATGCGTAAGATGAGTAATTTATTCAAAATATTATATCGTATTACGACAAGGTTCACGTTTTAAAATACTGATGTTTGAAAGGTTATCTAGGTTTTTTAATCCAGAATTCGGGTTATAAAGAAGATTTAAATATAGTCTAGTCTAACCTGGTAATTGTAATTCTATCTTATTTTAAAACTAACGTTTCTGAATTTATAATTTTATTAAATTATAAAACCACTTGACAGGGATTTTATTATAGTTTAGGTTGCTTGAAAATGAGCATGAGTATTATATGAATGCAGTAGATTCTTCTTTCACTATGTGGAATAGAGCTAGAAATAGTAAATTTAGACACGTTGTTTGGCCTATCAGATCTAACGAGTTAGTAAAGTTTGTGCCTATGGCTTTACTAATATTCTTTATTCTCCTTAACCAGAATCTAGTACGTAGTATGAAAGATAGCCTGGTAATAACACTAATTAGTTCGGAAGTTATAAGCTTTCTAAAACTTTGGGGTGAAATGCCTCTAGGCTTTTTATTCGTCATTCTTTACTGCAAACTTTGTAATGTTATGACAACTGAACAAGCATTTAGAATAATAATGTGTTTTCTTTTAGGGTTTTTTACATTATTTGCCTTTGTTTTATTTCCATATCAGGAATATTTTCATCCAGACCATTATGTTACCATGTTACCACACTTAAAGTGGTTTATCATCATTTGGGGAAAA
>JAGXCT010034065.1:0-17235 GCA_022495035.1 Philopotamus ludificatus
AATATAGAGCTATGTATTAATTTATCATATCAATCGAGGGGTGTATGTATTTCTAAAATGTATAAACGTAAACCTTCAACATTAAGTATACCCTTCCGCAATATATTTTTTATAATATTTGAATGCATTTTTTGAAAATTTTAGATTAGTTTTTAATTATATTATATGCATGGGTTACTTGGTACATTAATTTTCTTATAATATAGGCTACTGTAGTTTATTATCTAAGTTGCATTTGTATTGTAAGACAAAACTTTGCATTTAATAAGTTGCCAATAATAATATCATCATAATTTATTGAATACGCCGATAATTAATATATATTTTTCGCCTTTAAAATGGCGGCGTTTATTGTTTATTTTTTTTTTGTTTGTATTTTTATTTTTTATTTTTTTGTTCATATTTTTTTTATGTTTTCCCGTAGCTGATCCTGTCAAAGACTTCATTCTGTAAAAATATCGTGTTGTGATTACTTATGATTGGAATATTTTTAAGTGTAAAAAGAAACATTCACATTTTTATGGTGCACATTATCTTATTGGGTTTTGCTTATTCTTCTTAACTCGGTAAAAGCAGACTTTTCTCTATATATATTTATATACTTTTTTTGTCGTTGTAATACTCTCGTGAAAATTTTTGGGTGAAATGTTATATTCTGTGGTATTTGGTGACACCGAATTCTCCGTTCCAATACGCTACAGCGAGCTCTCGCCACGTGGGTTCGGAGCTCAAGGGACCGTTTGGTAAGCATCGATAGCATTCTAAAGAAAGTTTTAGCTATTGATAATAATACTAACACTAACGTGTGCATTTTTTCATGTCTAATCAACGGGCATGCACAACTGTATCGCAAAACGATTTTTCATAAGAATACGGTTTTTTTTATTATAAATATTTCAGAAAATCTATAGGGTTAGGATAATAATTTTCATTATAGTTTTAATCCATTGTGAGGGTTAATTTATCATTTTATTTAAATCTCATGTTGTGCATGGCTGCTTTATATTCCACAAATAAATAATATTAAAACTGAACTCTGCATTCCATTATATTTTTTTAACGCTTAAACGCCAGCGTAATGCGACTCAGCAGTGAGACGTTGGCATTTAAGTTGTTAATAATTTATTTTAGCATGAGTAGCGACCATACATATTTATTTAAATATGATGACCAGCGTATTTTTAAATCAGTATATAAAATTTAAATCGATAGTCTCCAACGGATTTCTCACTACTGAACCAGTATGCCCTGGGAAGGAAAACCTTCATCTGTTGACCGATACTTTCGCTCCTCTTCCTTCTTTCTAGGGGACGCTTCTTTGAGGAGGCCTTTCCCATGATAAAAGGATTGCTATCGCGCTACAGGGTTAAAAGGGGAAAACGAATACCAAGGCAAACCCTCTCCTACTTGCCTGGACACAGTCGGGAAAATCCGATACCAACAGGGTAGAAGATACACTTTCAATCCTAGCAATGGCCAAGAGATGGAAACTCTTTACAAAAAAACTGCATACAAAGACGGCTTGGGTCCCCGCGATATAGACACAAAAGAGGAGCCCTCGTGTTAGACTCAGGTTCCTTTGGCCTCGACTGCCGTTAGTGAATCTGGCAAGGCCAATTCACTCGAATGATTGTCTCGCAGCTTGAAAATGATAATAATGATATAATAATATAATTAACTCGGTTCTGGTCGTCATCTTTAAATAAAAATATCCTTTTCACCGATTCTGTGATAGAACGTGACCAATTTCTATTATTTTATTTTAGAGAATAATTTTAAATCCTATAAATAATCGAATTTGGTTTCATTCTGCAACATTAGAGAATGCACTATTTTTATTTTTGTGGTTTCATACATCATTTTCACTATAGTTATTGATTATTATTATTAGATTATTGCGGTAATTTTTCAACAGCGATGAGATGCACAAGGAGATGTCAAATATAATATTAAAAAATAGTTTTTTTTTATGATATTTCCTTGTGTTATTAATATGCATTTGTTACGGATTTATGGATAATGGTATTATTTTAAGAAAACTCTTGCATGATGAACGATTACTGTAGTTAAAACATAATTATGTTGATGTTTGTTTATTGCGATAATAATTTTTTTAATCGTTTTTACAGTGCCGCATATGACACAGTGACGCAGCAAAATGTAGCGATCAAGAAACTCTCGAGGCCCTTTCAAAATGTCACGCATGCGAAAAGGGCCTACCGAGAGTTTAAGCTAATGAAACTTGTTAATCATAAAAATGTTAGTGGTATCCGTTTCATTTCGACTATATCTATATAAGAGACGTAAAATTAATATATCCATTTTTTTATTAAAGATCATTGGACTTTTAAACGCATTCACTCCGCAAAGGTCGTTGGAAGAATTCCAAGACGTCTATTTGGTCATGGAATTGATGGATGCCAACCTGTGCCAGGTCATACAAATGGATCTCGATCACGAGAGAATGAGCTATTTGCTTTATCAAATGCTTTGCGGTATCAAACATCTCCATTCCGCAGGAATTATCCACAGGGTAAATAATAATTTGACGTCATAAACGATATATTATCGACGTATATCTATATTTTAAATATTTTTCAGGATCTAAAACCGTCCAATATAGTTGTGAAAAGTGATTGTACGCTAAAGATTCTAGATTTTGGATTAGCGAGGACTGCCGGCACAACTTTCATGATGACGCCATACGTCGTAACTCGTTATTACAGAGCACCTGAGGTATTAAACGAAAATATTTCATTCGCACAATCATTACGATGAAAATTATAACAATATAAATTATTTTTTAGGTAATTTTGGGTATGGGATACACAGAGAACGTGGATATATGGTCCGTCGGCTGCATTATGGGTGAGATGATCAGGGGTGGAGTTCTTTTTCCGGGAACTGATCATATTGATCAATGGAATAAAATTATCGGTATGTATATTTATATATGTTTCATGTTCTGGTTTATTCATCAAAAATCAAAATATATTTATCTGATCTTGCATTGTAGAACAACTCGGAACTCCATCGTCACAATTTATGACAAGACTGCAACCGACTGTGCGTAATTACGTCGAGAACAGGCCTCGTTATCCCGGGTATTCGTTCGATCGTCTCTTCCCGGACGTGCTGTTTCCTTCAGATAGTAACGAACACAATAGGCTCAAGGTAATGACATACCCAATAATTAATTTACAATCTGGGTGTGTTCCAAAATTGTATGTTTATTTGCGTTTCAGGCTTCTCAAGCACGCGATTTGCTGTCGCGAATGCTAGTCATTGATCCCGAGCGCAGGATATCAGTCGACGATGCTCTGCTACATCCGTACATCAATGTTTGGTACGATGAGGGCGAAGTTAATGCTGTAAGTATTTATATTTTTCTTATTTTCATTATTAATACATCCCAAGATTAGGTTTGAGTCTCCTCAAATGCTGCCTGTTCCTGGCTATCTGTTCTCAGTCTCCATTTCATCCCAATCTGATGATTCAATCAGTCTTCAATTGCTTTTGGCTACAATTTCCTCATTCGTATGACATGGTCTGACTAAATTAATCCATGACATCTACTCTTGAATGATAGTCAGATAGAGAGCTTTCCTTTTGCGTCCAAAAGTTTCCCTCTCTTGGCCATTGCTGGCATTGGATGTGTCTCTTCTACTACTGTTGGTATCAGATTTTACCCTCCTGACTATGTCCAGGCAAGTAGGAGAGGGTTTGCCCCGGTATTCGCTTTCCTCTTCTCTAGGAATTTTTTGTTTATAACAAGTCGCAAGTAATTATTAATTTGGCGCAATTCCAATCCTTTTATCATGGGTAAGACCTCCTCAAAGAGGGCTCCCCTTGAAAGAAGGGAGCGGAGCGAAAGTATCGAGTCTAGACCATTTATCGGTCAACAGATTAGGGTTTTCCTTCCCAGGGCATGCTGGTTCTGTGGTGAGAAATCAGTCAGAGATCAGTTATACATATGCTACATACATATTTTTCAAGGGGTGCATTATAAAGAGGGTAAAGTAACACCTTACAGCTCCTAAATTTTATTGTGAGTCATTCTCGCTACGTTCCCATGATGAAAAATACACAAAACCTAAATGCCCATTCTATTTACTTTCCTTATGCGTTTTAAATGTTCCATAGAGAGGACTAGGTCGTTGAAAGTCTTTTGAATAATTCCTCGATAATCTTGGATCTGATTCGATTCAGGATTTCATCATTGAAATTGCCTTATTTTAATTTTTAATCAAAAATTGATATTGTTACCTCTCAGAACTTGATTCATCCATCATATAGGGCGCAGCAGCCCTATTGTAGAGCCTCATCCAACACCTTTTTCCATTTTATTCAAATTGCTGCCACGTCGCTCCACCTTCCGGTAAGTTTCAATGAAGCAATGTCTCTCTGTACACAGTCCAACCACCACGGGCATGGTTTTCCTTTCCTCCAGGGACAGGAAGGCTTATTAACTATAAGCCTTTTCGGCGGCTGACTGTCCCGCATCCTCGACACGTGACCGGCCTACTGGAGTCTGGCCACTCCGACAGCTGTGACCAGTGGCGGATGGTGATTCTTTGAAGCCTGATGCTAATTACATTTCAGGGGTCGTTGAATTTTGAAAAAATGTCTTATGAGATTTCTGTTATTGATTAAATTTATTATATCCGCACATTTTGAGTAGTGATCTGAGACGTATTTAATGCTTTCTTCATCTTTTTTTAATAGCTTTTTTCGTATATATTTAATCACTAGACCCACTTCAGATTTAACATTTTTTTTTTGTTTTTAAAAAATGCAACAGAAGCTCACAAAAAAGGTAAAATATATATTTTTTTTTAAATAACGAGTAACGTCTCCGGGGCCCCCTCGGGGCCCCTCAACGACCCGGGGCATGATGCTCCAGCATCAAAGCGTCCCTATAAATCCGCCACTGGCTTTGACCGGTACAGCTCCTCGTTGCCCGTCGCTGAATACGGCTCTAAATATTCGTATCAGAGTTCTCCTCTTCAGGATATCCAGTTGTCGCTCATCTTGTTTTGTCAAAGCCCAACATCCAGATCCGTATGTTAGGACGGGTCTGATTTTGACTTTAGTCTTTGAGAGGAATCTCGACCGTAAATGCGTTTGAAGTCCAAAGTAGCATAATTTCATTGTTATTTGTAATAAATAAGGCGAGAGGCAAGAAGTTGATCTTCAATCTCATTAATGGTTTTTTTGCCTCCGTGGCATTGAAGCATTGTTTATAAAAGAGCATCGTGCAATGTCTGATGTGATCTTTGTCCGCTGTAGACTAGGACATTTTATTCTTAATCATAAAATAAAATTTGTCGTACAAAAAATGAAGTCAAACTATAGAATTATGAAAAACAACTTAAATAACTCTTATAATTTTTTACCGATAAAAATTCTCATTTTATCAAGTTACTCGGAATCCAGGGTTCGACTGTTTATTCCGACGTGATTTTTAATGATGTTTTATTTTTAATTTTCAGCCTGCACCAGGTCCGTACGATCACTCGGTGGACGAGCGCGAGCACACAGTCGACCAATGGAAAACGCTAATATATCAAGAGGTTATGGAGTACGAGGCTCTGCATAATCCGCCGGCGTCTACGCAGCCGCAGCCCGAGGCGGCCGCATAAGCCGGCCCGCAGTAAACAATACAAGTGTTATTGATAATATTCGTATTTTACTATATTGAACTCATTGTTTTTAAGTATCTAATCATTATTTCCAAATATATTCATCAAATTATATATCTCTTTATAAGTTAAAAATACACTAATGATATTGACAAAAAAAAAAAATACAAAATAACATCTAATTAGAAATAATAACGATACAAAAAAAAAGTGAATAAAAAATAAAATGATTTCCATTCTATCGTCTTAAGATTTAACGTGATAAGTTTGCCATTATACATAATTATGAAAACCTTTAGAATCATTATAATAAGTATAATTGTATACTGTTTATGATAATTTTTGTACAACAGAATAATGCAACACGTTTATTTTGTTATCGTAATAATTGTTCGATACGCCTCTCCGACGATATCGATTCAATTTATTATAAGACTACATAGTCGAGTTTTATCATACGATATTGAGATTTGCCGGGGATTAAACGCGGATGAATATCTTGATCGAATACCGAAATCAAATTACGATACGTATTTACACGCACAGGGCACAATTTTGTTAATTTAGATGATTTTTTTTTGGCAAATAGAATAATTATCAGTCGAACGTAAAATATTGAATAATTTTTTTATGTTATATTATATATTAGGGGAACCGGAAAGAAATCCATTTGTTTTTATTGGGTAATTAATTTTTTTGTTCTTAAACGAACGACCTAAAAAGATAACAACCTGAAGGAGCAAGATCTGAATATGGAGGATGCATCAGGATTTTTTCACGGATCGTCTTTGAGTTCATTTAACAGAATCACTTCTTTTCGGTTGATTAAACTCGGACGTTTTGATTTTAGCTTCTCGTTCAATCTTTCGAGTTGTCCACAATACACTTCTGCAGTTATTGTATTTCCTGGTTTCGATAACTCATCATGGATAATTCCATGAATATCCCACTAGACACACGAAAGGATCTTGCGAAGTTTGAGACCTGGCTTCGGGATTGGAACAGGTACTTCGTTTTTCGATAGCCCACTCTTCGTTGTTGGCCACAATTTGACGAGGATCCGATTCTACCACGGCAGAATTTTAGCGTCGTCCTGATCTTGGGCATCAGCTAAGCTTCTATCGCCCGATTTAAATCGCCGGAACCAAAACTGGCATCTATTTGCTGCGATTACTTCACCATAAATTAAAATACAGTCAAATCTTCTATAACATTCAGAAAGAGACCACGCTATAGAAAAAAACGCTTTAGAAAGTTAGGCACCCATACAAAATTTTGGGTTAGGTTTTTTTTTAACATTCTTTGCGATTTGAAGCAAATCAAATTTTGACCCATTTTTATATTTACAATGACCTTGCACGTGTTTAATTGGATAACAGTAGCTCATGTCTACATGCGCGAGGGGGTATTGACCTCGCACATTTCTTCCAGTTTATTCATTCAACGTTTTTAGACGGTGATTCACCAAAAAAATAACGGAACATGCCTAGCGAGGTAAAGAGGCAAACAGCCGCTGACATATATTGTAAAACGAACGCTATACAAAAAAACCGCCGCAAACGCTATAGAAGTGAACGCTATAGGAGGGTTGACTGTATACGAAAATAGCTTGGGCTTCTTCGTTTTATTCTCAAAAATAAAATAAAATATGTGAATAAAAAAAAAATATATGAAAATGTAATCCGGTACCCTTAATATTTTTGATCTATGCGATTATTATTATTTTTTTTTTTAAATCTGTATTTACATCCGACTCCCCTTATCATATATTTATAGGGAGTTTATTATATTTTGAATAGAAATTTTATCGTGGTTTTTATTTTGATATTTTATCGATTTTCATATGATTATTGTATATTTTCATATTGAGTTTTTATTTTATATTATTCGTACCGATATCTATCGCCTTTAATTTTATATTTAAAATCTTATATATATATTTGTACCTTGCTGTTAATTAACGTTTAGAGATTTGGCCTTGTTTGCAATAAATTCCTGATGTGTATTATATATAATGTTTAAATAAATGTGCGAATCCGGTCGGCGGTTGAGTCACGATGAGTTTTGCATCGCAACGCGGATCGAACGGACGGGATTGTGATTTTATTTTTATTATAGTACGGTTAGTGCAATACGACTGTGGCGACATTTTTTTATTTTTTTTTTGTACACGAGTTAAAAGTGCAATTACCTTGATATTGGAAACTATTGAGATTGTGACTTGGTGCGTGTACTGATTTTTGGTGTGTATCGTTCATGTACGTTTAGCCAATAACTAGGTTATGTATGAATTTATTACAAGAAAAAAAAGGTTAATGATACAATCAAATCATAGCTGTAAATAACATATTTGTATATGATTTTTTTGTTACATAAAAAAACAAAAAACATTATTATTAAATAGTAAATTGATTGTATATTATTTTGATAATTGTATATATGATATAATATTGTATTATTAGGTAAGTAGTCCTGTAACTTAATTTATAAATCGTAATTTTGCAAAAACAGATAGATCCTTATTGTATACATCAATGCCTATATTTTGCATCTTTTATAAAAACAAAAAAAAAAAAACTATAATGTAAAGTTATAAAATATTTAAAAATAAGTTTGTCTAAATGCAACAGTCCGTTCCAATTAATGTTAACTAACCTTTTTAAATGATATTGAATATTTTTTTTATAATGAAATTATAAATATTAATTAAATATCCCGTAATTAATCACAATGTCAAGTTTTTTAGACAACTCTCTAAATGTAAAAGAATTGGGACGTTCGTCGAACGTCGTCGCAACTATGACAGGGGAATAAAATGTGTTATAATAAAAACCAGTCGGTGTAACAACCTATGTAATCTTTTTTTTAAATATAAAGTTTGATCAAACCGAGTCTATGGAATAATCACAAATTAGATCTGCGTTTATGATTTTTTTTTGCGCTCTGATTGAATAAACTGATCTACAAGATTTATCACATCCGAATTCGATAGCAAACCCTCCGATAACACGATGCAAAAACAAAAAAAAGATATTCAAATATCGAACGGAATCTGCTGCATTTTTTCAATGTATTCTGTTATCGGGGGGTTTCCTTGTGAATATATTTTTTAATTTTCAAATCCGTATCGTGTCATAATTACACTACTCCTCATTTCAAACGAACGAAACAAATGAATATCAAAAAAATTTTTTCTTTAAACTGTCACTGTGAAACGTCGACGTGCGTTTCAATCGCATGAGTGCGTTCCGGAGACCACCGTGCAATAAAATGCAATCGGCAGGTACTGTCACTCACGTTCGATACATAATTTCGCATATTATTCATGTATATACATATTTTCGTAGGTTTTTTAATAAACCTAACCTAAAAAAAAAAAAACGGTATTATCATGTCGATCCCATCGGCGTATATTTTCCGATATAATCCCGATTACCTCACGATATATTTCAATGCAACGTAGCAATAAATATTGTTTTATAGTTATATTTACGGTACTTTGTTCGAGCGTGTACTTCCGCGCTCGATCAGGGTAGCCTGTAGCGTAAGCACACTTTCCTACGGTTGTTTAAAACGATATTTTATTCGAAAGGTAAGTGATAACATTACGTTTAAAATCCCTGTATATATAAATATATTTAATATGTAATAATTAGATTCGCTCATATTACGAATGTACGCGATGGATTACAGTTTGATCGTGACGTACGCCGGGAAACGACGGGATGTATTTACGTAGTGCAGTGTTTGGTACTGTGATCGCTTCTTAGACGATGTATTATGATGTCAGACGTAGGATTATTGAACTTAGTCATGTAAGAATTCTTGTTGTTTTTTTTGTTTATTGTATCATTTTTTTTCTCTTGCGCATGAATTATATTTAACGTTCACATTCCACGATTTGTATATCGCCATTTATCGAAATAAACAACACTCGAATCCAGCTCTGTAATTCATTTATATAGACGAGTCAAAATAGTATTATTTTTTTTTTTTCCTCCCCGTCGATGTCAAAATTTTACTGAGGTCTTCCAAATCTGCGTGATTCGATCACGTTTTTTTGATTATGAAACTGTGTGTACAATCAAAACGGCAGTAAGTAATCGAATGTGTATATACTATTGTATATAAATACGGAATAATGACGCACGTGCGAATAATAAAGATTTTTTTTGATTTTCACATATCTATCGTAAGAAACGCCTTGTATTTATAGAACATACGTGAATAATTAATATTTTCTAATTGAGTACTTACTAGCAATACTTTGAATGTACACATTTTTTGATATTCGTATTAAAAAAAAAAAAAGTTTTTTTTTTCAAAAAAAAAAAATTTATTCGATAAGATAACAATTCAATAACGTACAAAAAATAATATATTATCCGAATGTCAGAATTTTTATTATATATATATTAATACAATCTCTCGGATTGGACGTATAATTTTAATCATCTCCGGAATCGTAGCAAAATTAATTTAATATTGCGAATAATAAATATATTTTATTATTAATGTTTATTGTTTTTTTTGCGGCGACATTGTTGCAAAGTCTGCTTAAAACACAATCAACATCCCGAGAAAAATTATATACATATATATTTTTTATTATTCTTAAGTCGTAATTGAAATATTACACATGTTTAAGATTACGATTAAGATACAAAAAAAAAAAACTATAAAATATTAGATATGCATTTATATGATAAATCATATCGTTTAAACGAGAAAAAAAATTTGACTCTCTATATAAATAATTTATGCGTAAAAATTAAAATATATAGTTAATGCCCAAAAAAAAAAAAGAATTAAAACCTTGCAATTGAACGTCCAACATGTCCAATAATTCTTAATATAATAAGGTAGTACAATGTTGAATATTTTAGTTTCAATCAAATTTTAAATAAATCGGTTCAGGTCTTTTTTCACACGCAAAATAGTCAGGTGTATCGTCGACGACGATCAATTTTGCACATGTCTGTTTTTGATTTTTTGTAATGTATAGCTGTTATTTTTCATTGAAAGGATGTGTCGGAAATGATAAAGTATGTATTTCTTCGCATAAAACTTGTTTTCACACTTGAAACATTCCTGACAAAACTTTTTAGTGTTTAACATAAGAAACAACAAAATAATGTAAAGCTGTGTATATCAAAGAGAACCTAAATATTGGTGTTTTGAATAAAATAGCTAACTAAAACTTTAGTATTTATTTTATTCTATATCACAAATTCCCACGCTTACAATAAAAATATTAGCACAAACAATTTTCATCACACGAGTTTAATTATACATCGTCATTTTAAGATAAAATTTACTATATACGTCTATTTCTATACAAAGATTTTAGACAAAGTTCTCCGGTGTTAATCTGTTGAGCATGAAAACATTTTAAAGTATTAGGGGGCCCAAAAAGTAATCAAAATCTCTTCGATGAGCTCATTCAGTTAGTTTATGTCGAGACACAGTCCCGTAAACATGTAACTTTTGTTAATACATTAAAGCTATGGTCGTAATTTTTTTTTCTACCAAGGGGGAAAGATCTCAAGAACAACGTAAGTGTGCTTCTTCTATTTTTAACCTTGACATATTTCCCCTTTGGTAAAAAAAAAAAATTACAACCATAGCTTTAACACTAAATAACAAACCTTACGTGTTTAAACATAAACCAGCTGTGAATAAGCTCATCGGAGAGGTTTTGATTACTTTTCAGTCTCCATAATATTACAAAACGATAATAATTTTAAGCGCAATGGAAACTGCTCTATGACAAATATTTATTTGCAGTCAAAATATAAAATCGTGTATTAACTGTTTTTCCGGAATCATTTTTACGGTCGACAGACAATTTCCATTGTGATTCGCCAAGTCGTCATATAAATATATGTTTGTTTTGTCTATTTTCAATTTCTTGGATAAAAAAAATCTTAAAACATAATGCGCGACTCGACGAGGATCGATGAAACGTTTATACGCGTCGATAGAATTAATTGTCGATGCAAAACGCTCATCGATACGATACATTACATCCCGTTTGTCGGATAACACTCAAAATCAGTTTTACAAAGCGTCGTAATCGTCGTCCTCGCGTTTTCTCTTGACGGAGCCCATGTCGTCGGTCTCCATCTTGATGACGGGCTTGGTGATCGCCTTGCCGCCCGAACTAAACTTGAACGTGGGCTTAGGGACGCTGACGGTCTGCGTTTTCGGCACGGTGAGCAGCGTCGTAGGCTTCTTAACGGGCGCAGGTGGGACGGGACGCGGACGTCGCGCCGGTCGTGCTAGTCGATAATTGCAAGCGGCCAGACAGTAGCGATCGGGCGGCAGGCGCAAACCGCAGTGCGGCTTCAGCAGCGGCAACGGTTGCAGGTTGCGACCGCGAGTCAGCTCCAGGAGAAGCTCTCGCGGCGGGGGAGCAGTGAAGCCGCGCTCCAGCTGCTGCGCGGCCGCCAGACGCACGTCCTCGGCCTCCACCTGGCGCTTCTTGGCGTGCTGCGAGAGCGCGCGCGCCTCGTCGAGCACGGCGGCCACGTAGCGGTAGGCGAACTCCAGCAGCTGGCACAGCACGCGGGGCTCGTACTGATGCACGCCCGCCTCCTTCAGCAGCGCCGCCACGGCCGCCGCATCGCGCGGCAGGGCCCGCGGCCCCGCGCTCTTCCCCTCCATAACTGACAAGCCGGATCGCGCCACTGGCAGCGCCGGACAGTGATACCAACGCAAAAAAACATTTTGGCCCAAACGACCGTTTTTAACAATAAATCTTTTAAATATATAAATATGCGTATTTAAAATACGCGAATATTCCCGTAAAACCCTGCAACATTAGCTTTAACAGCATATATATTTTGTCGATTTGATAAATTAAATTTATACTATTACGATTTTTAAAAACGCGAAAGTCACAAAAGGAGTGAAAAGCATGCAACACTTTTAACAAATAACGAATTTATGAACAAAAGAAAAGGGCTAATAGACAATTATCACTGAACCGATACTTGAAGTATTATTTATTTATTACTTCATCCATACACATATGTATAGATTCTGTTGTGTGCAATATGTCCAAAAAATATGTGCAATACATAATATTTTCTTGAGTGTCGTGGTTCCTTCGGAACTAATTAATCGCATCAGTCGAGGACTTATTGTATATTAATATTCATTAACTGTAATCGATATCATCGATACTTTATTAATAAATTTTGTGTTGGCAACACTCGTATTGATACAATTTTTTTAAATAGGAGTATCGATAGGTATCGAATGCTCGATTTAACTGCGAGTAGATAAGTAGCGAGTCTCGCGACTGCGCTCGCGACAGCGTCTCGTCTCGATCAGCATGGCTTCTCTGGTCCGCCACGTGACGGTAGTGGGCGGGGGCCTCATGGGCTCCGGCATCACGCAGGTACTCCAACAGCCAACGCCTTCGCTTTCATAAATCGTTACGCCATATTTATTATTTATTTGCCCTAGTAAATTCCATCTATGGAAAATATTAAAAGTATGTGAAAAAATGCTACATAATACATTTGACCTGAATGCACAGTAATTATATTAATTGTTCCATTTGAAGCAGTTGAATTTATTGACACAAATCATATGATACAATTGTAATGACGTATTCTCTTACATCCAGCAATTAGAGGTCTTGGTTATATTATATCCATGACATAAAGATATATCAATATTTATTTTTCGCATCATACGTTTGAAATTTAACGTGCTTAATTTGTAAATAAATGCTGAAAAATATGTTAACGATACATTTCTATTATGTATTTATTTTAACGTATATGTCACTCTTTGATTAATATTTTTTTATCATTTCTTCCCTAACGCAATTAAAGACAATACAATTCCTTCAGATATATACATATTTTTAATTTTATATTTTTTTTTAGTTTATAAGACTCGTTAAACAAATTATATAAGTATATATACTATTTATAATATGTATATGTGTATCTTTAAATTGATTTCATAAGTAATGCAATTTTATTTATTTTTAAATAATATATTTTAATATAATTCTTGTCCGATTAAAGAGTTATGTCGATGATTCAAGTGTTAATATGATAAATATAATTTGTATTCATCGCATATGTCGAATTACGACAACATTATGTTGATTAACCTTTCTGTTGCTATGTAAAGAAGCTAAATTCGATCACCGCCGAAGGTATCTCATTGATTATTTTTAACTCAAAGCATGACATAATCCATCTAGCCCAGATCCTTATGGATTATGAATCCATCATTGGTATGTGATAGTTAACAAGCTATATAATTGAAACATAAAGTTTTATCTTTGATTTATTCCGGTACTCTAAATAATGATTGCTATGAACATTGGAATATCAAAGTCCATTCGGCATGTGATATTTTAGTCTCATAAGCTATTTATGAACGCAAAACTCAATTCTTATACTGGATTATGTATATAGATTATTTTTGTATATAGCGGATATAAAAGTTTATATATTTTTATTATTGAAAAACAAATATATATGGGGGACCAAAAAGTAATTTATTATTTAAAAAAATATTAAATACTAATCAATAAAATAATTTTTATCATTTTCTAACGCTTTTTGCCAGCGACAGTTGTTTGATTCTCTTTTTTTTTTTTTCTGTTTACCTCTTAATGTATGCTCTAATGATCTGAAAAGGTGGTAACCCGACGGCGCGAGATCCGGTGAATAGAGTGGATGAGTTAAAAGTTCCAATCCGATCCCGAGACAAAAGAGTCGTGCGGATGGTACGCCGTCAAATCACGAGTAATCCAAATTTTGATTACTTTTCGGTCTCCCTAATATTATTAAATAGTAAATATTGCTTTAACAAATCAAACGCCAACGTCTCACAAGTTTGTTTAACTACGTTAGCGTCACACCGGTGTGTCACAACGCTTTTTTCACCGTTAAAACTAACAAAAACCATTTTACGACGTTTATAAATCACACGAATCCATTGAAATTGTTAAATATTGGGCGACAATATCTATTTTTCTCATTGCACATTCATTAAATGCGTTTTCTCAGTCGTCGAAGTGCATGGAAGTGTCGTTGAAGAAATTCCGGCAGTCGGATCAGACCGGCGTTTTCTCGCAGACGTGAAATATCATCCGGCATTGAATTTTTACGGTGTATGCAAATGTTACTATGCTATTTTATATATAATTTTAGCGTTATCAGGCAATTATATCGCTTATTATTGTGTTGTCGGTTATTTTAGGTGGCAGTTCAATCGGGTCACAATGCAACCCTCGTCGACATCAACATGGAGGTCCTGAAAAAGTCGCAGGCGTCCATTCAAAACAATTTGCAACGAGTCGCCAAGAAATCGTACAAAGATGACCCTGCCGCCGGAGAGAAATTCGTATCCGACGCCCTTTCGAGATTGAACGTGTCCTGCGATATTGCCGACGCGGTTAAATCCACCGATCTGGTCGTCGAGGCTATCGTCGAGAATATGAGCGTGAAACATAATTTATTCACAACGATTGATAAGGTACGTTATTGTTAAAATATACACGTCTCGATTATGGTTATAAATAATAAAATAAATTTAATTGTTGCAGATTGCGCCGGAACATACAATCTTCGTATCTAATACGTCGTCGTTGTCCATCACCGAAATGGCCTCCGTTGTCAAGAGAAAGGATAGGTAAAAATAATTTAATTATTTATGCGGAAATTTATGATGACTGATATAGAGCGTCTAGACTGATTAATACTTAGATTATCGATTAATTGATAACAGCGTATTAGGTATGGTCATATATCGTGTCTGTGACAATGGGTGAAATAATCCGTTTATTTAAACTTTATTCCAATGTTCGCTTTTCGTAAAAATCTTTCGTTTTAAACTGGAAGAACAAAACAACAAAGGATTACTTGAAAATCACTAAATTTAGGTTTCTTTCCCGTCTTCATTTGATAAAGATTATATGCATTTAGTGTGGTCATGTCTAATAGTTGGAAAAAATGGTTCTTATACCTTTTGAAGGTTTTCCGGAGGAGTCCATGAAACTGAACATCATATCAGGCTTATCAACTGTACCCATATTCACGTTGTAGTATAATATGGCCAATCACCATCACCGTCTTCCCATTATCGTTCTTCTATCCGACGACATTTACCCCTCATTAGTTCAGGTGCCTCTTCAGAGTCCAAATCTTTGTCTGAAGAAATATTCAAATGATAGATCAAATTATTCAGATCTTCTGCGACCTCTTCGTCTTCGCTCTCAATTAAAACGTTATGTATTTCTTCATCGGCTAGTTTTGCAACATTTCGATTGATCTTTATATTTATGAAATAATGAAAAAATCACAAGATTCCCAATCCACGTTAAAAATCGAAAAATCGAATAAAATCAATCTTGAACTTGGACAATAATTTTTAATTTATTATTTATTAAAAAATAGAAGGGGGTCTATTTTAGACCCTCTGAAGGGGGTCTATTATAGACTGTCTGAATGGTGTCTATTATAGACTGTCTGAAGGGTGTCTATTATAGACCGTCAGAAGAGGGGTCTATTATAGACCTTCTTCACTAATATCTTAACTTTTCATTTAAAATATGGATTATTCTAATAAAAATAGTTATTCATGATATGCTTCATAATTTGATCAATATTTTGGATTTTTATACTTGACATGCACACTCGGCGATGTTTCGCCTCACGGCACGTGTCACTAGTGTGTTTCACTCGCATTCAGCATATTTTACTGGATGCGAGTGAGAGAAAACATTGCGTCCGTGGCAACAGAAGGGAATATTGTTGTTTTTATTTTTTTTTTCGCAATTGTGGATAATATAGGTCAATGATTATTTATAATATTTATTCATTAGACTTTTTTAGATAAATACAAAAAGTTTGTGACATGTAGCTTCAACCACCATTTAGCTTCTACTTTTCTCCATGATGGTCTACAGAAGGCGATACTTTGCTCAATGAATGATGTGTCCTCAATTTTATGTGTTTTGACGATGTCCAGAAGCTCCCGCTTCTTGCGAAGTAGTCAAAGGATGGTTGTATTCTTGACGTGTTACGTTCTGGCAGGAAAAACTCAATTTAGTAAATGATGCGACACTACACACGATGACATAAATTCGTTTATAGCATCAGAAATCGGCATGGGACTCTTTTAAGTCGAAATCTTCTACATGAAATTTTTTATCCACCAAAAACATGTGCAAATGTTAACTACATCGTTTAAAACTATACGAAACGGCACGCCGACAGTGTCCGTCGCCTGTGTGCAAAACTTGGGGCCCCTTAATTGAGGCCCCTATACCCCCCTTCACTTTACAATAAGAACAAACATTCTATAAAAAACAATAGGAAATTACAATCGATTTTTTTTCGATTTTAAGGAAGTTTAATGAATTAATATTTTTCAATTTTTCTCTGTGTGCGCCGCACAACTTGGCCATATGGACGGCACACCCCTTATAAGGGTTTAAATATTTTACAAACAATATCCGTTTCTTGAAAGAAAAAAGAATGTTGACTTCTGACCGTCCAAAAGGGAACTCAAACAGTTTGGGAATTTTTGTATTAAAATATAAGTCACTGACACAATA
>JAGXCT010034066.1:0-11828 GCA_022495035.1 Philopotamus ludificatus
TTAACTTTAACAATCATAATTTGATTGTAATTACCTCCAAGCTATGACGGGTATAACAAAATAAAAACATAATTTATGGACAGATTTTTCAATGAAAATTCATGACTTTTAATATCACACAAATATAAACAATCTCGACATTATTTTAATGTTTTTTGGGGTTTTACATCCAAGATTGAGAATGGTTAGTTATAAGTTTAGTAATTTATGGATTAATAACTGGGAGCTGAAGTTTATGAGCTAAAAATGCCCTATTGTGAATTATTCTAGTAACATTTTGTCTAATGCCACAGTCCTGGCATTAGGGTTGGGACGAACGTGTCTCTGCTGGAGATCACATAGTGTTCTCCAGGTGGCAAAGATCCGCCTCAGGGTTAGAAGGCCACTTATGTATGTATGTATAATGATAAACCGACTGTGTGAACTACTTCCAGTACGTAGGGTAGAAAACCCGATTAATCAGTGTTTCGTAAATAAAATGTCAACACTTAATATTGTGAACGACTGACTGCCCACTGTGAAGGCTTAGCGGAGGCACCCTCGCCCTTAGAACAAAACTAATGAGCAGACTTAAGCACGGTTGGAGAAATTCGACATCAATATCTGAACAGGAGAGCGGACAGAGATGTTCGGCGCAGCATAGCCACAAAAGGATAACGTCCCAAATTACCATAGACATAAAAGGATAACCTCCTGATTTATCGAGAGACCGCTCGCTCAGACTCTTTAACCCTTTATAGGGCAAATTAATTCTTTTGGATTTTTTATTGTTATTGACAATATTGATTGTCAATAACAATAAATTAACCAAAAAGCGTTCTTGACAATATATTACGTAACTAAGGTTGACATTTCTATAGGCACTCATAGAAATATAGACCTTAAAGCGACTGGTTAATATATTAACCAATTTCAGCCTTTGCCCTTTAAAGTGTTAAGACCCAGTAAGAAAGACTTTTCAGTTTTTCTGTTATCATTAATTGATGTAGAAATGCGCCTATCCTGAGCTAGGTTGATCTGGATCCCTAGCCTTCCCAAGGCAAATGCTGGGATAGTACCTTGAACTGTTTCCCACTACATTACCACTCCCTACAAACTCGCCCAACAAGGAAACAATGCCACACCCAGCGGCTGTTTTAGAGTATATTATGAACAGTTGTAAAAATTAACATCAGAACTTAAACAGAAACAACAACTTCATCCGTAAATGACAACGCTCTCGGCGATGTCTCATCGCAGACTGAGCTCTCACTGCAAGAAAAAAACATCGTGAACGTGGCAATAGGCAACTTCCATCGGATGAACAGCTAGGTTAATCGCAAAGGTATCGTTTTTCATCACGATTATGCGGTGCCACATCCTATAATGACGATGTAACACGAGCTAAAGGAGCTCAACTGAGATCTTTTAAAACATCCACCTTATTTTTCCGACTTGGCTTTATCTGATCTATCACTACAAAATTATAAGCAAAACAACAGAGGCGTTGAAAAATGTATTGGCACATTCTTTGCATTGAAATCGGAACTTTTTATTCCGACGGGATAAAAAAAATTAACCAAAAGATAGGAGACAGTAATTAATAACAATGGAAATTATTTAAAATAATGACCTAATAAAATTTTTGTAAGCAAAAAAAAGATGCCGAAAATAAACTTAAGATGTCCATCCCCAAAAAATGGCTCCTCCAATGGCATTCTCCAACAGAGATGCGTCCAACTCAACCCTGAGGTCAGGATTGCGATGGTTGACCTCTAGGTTAACTAGGCTCTTCAATAAGAGTCAGTTTGCCAGTCATAAGCTCGGTAGCTGAGCTCCCAATGCATGGATTGTAACAATAATAATTGGACGTGGTTAGGGCCGATTCGTATTGAATTTACCGTCTGATCGGGGGGCTACGGGTACTTCCCGCAGCAAATCCATCACCGAATCAGCACAGAAAGCGGCCTGGGCTCCTCATAGTTCCGTAGAATCTACGGAATCATGATTGTACCAACCCGTGATCGCGACCACGTCCGATACCGACACGCAACAATAAACATGGAATATATTCTTGTACGTTGGAGGACTAACAAGAAAACTTATCATGGCAATGTATAAAATAATGGTTGAAATTCTTACCAGTTTTCATTCTCAGATATGATTTAGGATCGGAGACGAGCATCTCTTCGTTAGCCAGATTATGAGACATAATAGGGAATATTACGTGTTGAATGATTCCGAACATGTGCGGCTTCAAAAATTTCCACGAATGGCTATGACTCACACTGAAATTATTCAATCAATTGTTATTCAAGCGCTTTAAACCGAATGGAATAATAAAACAATATAAGTCGAACCTCTGTGTAACGTAATTGAGGGAGTGCTGTAAAACGCTGGGCGATACGAAACATTTATTACGATACTGATGCAATAATCCGAGGACGACGTCGAGAATTCCTCCGGAAAACGTCGTTAAATACCATTCGGCGAATTCAGTGTACGTGTCCGTCACATTTCCGGGACTTCCGTATCTACAAAAAAATATTAAACATAAGTATAACGATAATTTTAAAGGAGAGAGCGTCGATATTAAATTAAATTCACCTGTAAAAGAGTCGATGCAAGGTGCGAACGGCCCATTTTTTCAATTTCCATATCGGAAGATCGGACTTTTCTTCATCGTCCATTGTTACTGGATATTCTAGAGGTATTTTAGCGGCGCAAACTCGTAAAATCTCCATCCACTGAGCGAATACTTCTTTTGTGATCAGTTCGAGCGGCATTGCATACTGAAAATAAATACAATTTCATCAACGATAACGCTCGAGATGTATCAAAATAATAATCGATAAGTCTAATTACCTGTACAAGTGTAAAATATATTTTCAAAATTCGTTTTTGTAATATTATCGAATCCTTATCCATGCCGTTAATAATGTTCAGCATAAATTGATACATCAATGGCAGTATGTGTTTCATTGCTTCGAGTAGCGGCGCCCGTGTCGAATACTCGTAATTTTTAACTAATTGATACAATGTGATGAGTATTCCGTGATAATGCGCCGAATTTTGGCTCTGCATGTAAAAGCTTATTTTATCTACGATCTGCGGCCAACGGTCCGGGAAATCGTATTTGACTATGGTGCTCACGCACAATGCCAGCTGATTCAGTAAAACTTCGTGGCATGGCTGGCACGTGGCTTCGATTATGCTATTGCGGATCAATTGACGGTCCTGTTCGGGAATTGAAAATAGCAGTGACGACGAGCCATGCTTGTTCGGTTCTTTGTCTTGCCAGTGGCGCAGGATCAAATTTTTCATGTAAATAGCGGTTGCTTGTTTTACTATCATCTCGACATCGTCGGATACCATTATCTGCAGTAGCATAGGGCTAAATCCTGCCACAGGACTAAGCTGTAATATAAAAAAATATATATTAATACATATTTATATACGGAGACATTTTATAAAATGATAAATAATCGCATCTGTCAAATTCTCCGATGCATCATTGTTATTGTTAGACCGGCGAGTATTGATTTATTTACTCTTGACCTTTGATTGTAGCGTTCATTTAAGTTTAATACGGAATCATTGCATTTATAACCAAGAATCTTACATGCAATACTTAAAGAAATACAATAAATTTGTTTGATATAAAACGAAACGTGATACACTGCTGTATTTCAATAGCATCTCCGATATCGCCTGATAAAACTGCATTAATAAAATCATATAAACTCAGTAGCGGACTACGTCCAGATTGTTTACGAAATATAAGAGATGAATTAAACATCACATTCTTGAGAAATATGATACCATCGTAGAATAAAAATATGAACCGAGACAAACGTTACTGAACGTAAAACAAAAAAGAAAATTCTTTATTTGTTTTCAAAGTTATTTGGGTCTAACAGTTAAAACCGGGCCCCGAGATATGACATTGGTTTCAACATAATAAGCTTTGTCATTGCGACTATTTAGATTTAATGAGCAGTAATTTAGGAATTAGATCTCTGCTGAGATATTTCTGAAACTTTTGAGAAGGTCTGTGACGGCGGTCTTGTGAGGTTTTGAGCGAATCAGAGGATTTCGAGGGCGCTTATGAACAGAACGAAGGCTGGAACGTGACAGCATGGCGTGAGACTACGGCGGCGCAAAGGGGGAGGTTTCGACAGGAAATTTCAAAAACTAGTGGGGCGAAGGCGTAGAGGGTGACAGACTCACCTCGTTGAGTCGCGCTTCGGCATCGGCACGCTGCTGATAAAGTGTGGTCCCGTGCATCAGCTCCACGAGGGTAGCGAAGTCCATGATGACGGCTATGGGGAAACGGACGGCCGGCAGTACAGCTCCCAGGTGGTCGAGAGCTGCGACCGAGGGGTGAACACCACGAGTCCGCCGGCACAAATGTTGCCAGATAGCAAAAGTCAGCACTACCAACCGCACGCGCTTAACGCGTCGCATTGGCGGAATTCGCCGGAACTAAATCTGATTTTTATCTTCATTCATAAATAAATAAAATGTTAAAACATAATTAAATATTTATATAATGTTGCTTATACTGTATAATTTTAAATAAATTATAGACAGATTTATTTATCATATTAAATTTAGTCTTATTGTTGAATTATTTCGGTAAACTTTTTTGTAACTACCTAATATTTGTATAAATTATTGATTGACAAAGTCTGTGATTACTACATGTAAATAAATAATTATTTAATATTTATTTATTTCACATGAATTATAGATATAAGTATTTTGGCCTTTGCTCGTTTTACTTTAAAATTTGGATATAGTTCAAACAAATGTGGCTATGTGTATACATTTTTATATAGCCATGCTTAACAGTCATATGTTGTTTTTTTAATATATGAAAAAGCGTAATTAAAAACGATACAAAAAACAAATAATAATATATAGAAAAATAAATGTAGAGATAAAATATTATAACTTATGAGAGCAGAGAAAAAGCAGAGGAAATATAAAAATGACCGAAAGCTAACCTAACAATTAAAATTGATCAAACATAGAAGTAAAGAAAACATTAGTAGCTTTTATATTTTATAAATAAAGGAGCAAGCTAAAAATTTGCAATAAGTTGATGATCTTCTACTCTTTTTTGGGTGAAATAAAACTATTTTAGGTAGGATAATTCTATGAAAAGATTGTAAGTATTTAGACTCATAGTTAGAGAGGGTGGAAATGAATTTATGAGGATCAACTCATTATTTATTAATATTTCATAAATAAAATAAACAATATCATGTTTCATATAATTATCATACGGTGACATTTTACGTTTTGGTTTATGGCCATATTTTACCACTGTATAGACCAATCGTCACTTGGCGGCTACGCATTGGCATTTTGAGGTTGTGATATATATTCACACATTTTTTCAAAGTATTAATTAAAATACTCATAAAAAACCAAGTCTAAGTATATGACATATAGACAAATATGTTTAAGCAACGATTAATTAACGTGTTAAATATTAAAGAAGAAAGATGGGACTATGGCGAGTCTTTACTCTTGTCGTTGATAGAAATGCAAACACAAAAACAGACATGAGATATTACAGATCGCATTTAATGCTGATCGGTGATAGATCTTGTCTCTGTCAGCAGTGTGGTGTCCGGGCTGTTCATCGTCGTATATGGATCGACGACGTCTTTATGAATTCTGCATGGTGATCCCTGGCAGTGACAGTAAAAGTCGAGATCCCTGTAGTATTCCCAACAGTACCACATGTTTGTCACATCCAATCCGGAGCGCTGTCCAAGGATAATATCGAGCTCCATAAAGAAGAAACTACACTGGAGGAGATATTCTGAAACTAAACAAATGTCATCGATGGTCCCAAAAGTTTAAAAATGGAAATGGGAATCTCAAAGATGTGGCGCGAAAAGGACGACCCCAAAAATTAGATGATGATATCCTGAAGGGGACGGTGGATTCAGATCCTCGTCAAACAATTGAGGAATTATCATTAAAGATTGGCTGTCCATGGTCTACAGCTCAGGATCATCTTCGTCGCATTGGAAAATTGTACAGGCAAGAAATTTGTCTCGATATGAAGCCGACTTGTTTTTGCAGTGAATTGTAACTGGAGATGAGAAGTGGGTGCTATACAATAATCATCTACGAAAAAACAATGGCTTTCTTCCGGAGAAGTACCTGTTCCAACCCCTCGACCATCACCAAAATAAGGGAGCGTGGATTGGAACTTTTCATTCGTACATCCTATTTACCAAGATCTCGCGCCGTCAGATTACCACTTTTTCAGATCGTTAGAGCATTCATTAGAAGTAAAAAAAAAAGATAATGTTGGAGAAGTGAATACGCTCTTGAAAACGTTTTTCAATGAAAAATCAAAGGATTTTTTTAAAAAGGGAATCGAACATCTGCCTTTACGCTGGCAAAATGTATTAGAAAATGATGTAAATTATTTTGTTGAATATTATCTAAGATTTTTTGAATAAATAAATGTTTTTCGCCAGCAAAAAGACTTTTGATTACTTTTCGGTCCCCCAAATATAATTGTTTTATTACTATCGTACATCTACAAATATAAGAATATAATTGTTAACAAATACATTCCTCAACTCGAGTCGAGTGTTGTCACGTGTCAGTATTGGACGTGGTCGTGATCACCGTTGGGCACAATCATGTAGATTCAACGGAACTATGAGGAGCCCATGCCGCTTTCTGTGCTGATTCGATGACAGATGTGCTGCTGGAGGTATCTGTAGCTGATCAGATAGACGGTAAAGTAAATACGACTCAGCCCTACCCAAGTCCGATTATTATTGTTGCAATTCGCACATTGATAGCTCGGCTCCAGGGATTATTGCTGATGACCTGATCAGTATTCGAAGACCCTAGATAACTTGAAGGACAACCAGCGCAATCCTGACCTCAGGGTTGAGTTGTACGCGTCACTGTTGGAGATCGCGTAGTGTCCGCCAGGTGGCAAAGACCCACCTCGGGTTAAAAGGTCACTTAAATAAATAAACTACCATTCGACGGTCTGGTAAGGGCTAAACACGCAGCGAGGGAGTGTCTCGTGTCTCGCAAATAATGACGATGATGACATATTTTATATTTGATTATTAGATTTGAATGTGAGTATGAAAGTATTAAATATTTTTAAACTAATATAATGAAATAGGTATTTACTGTTATAAAGTCACTTAATGGTATCTTCTATCAGCTAAGATCTGTCATAGCTTGAAGGCAATTACAATCGAATTATGATTGTCATGTTAACCGCTACTGAGCGCAGATTTCTGAGTAACGCAACATGGCGTTAATTTATTTGATTGGTAGAATAACCACCACAGTTCTGTGGT
The DNA here is from genome assembly GCA_022495035.1 of Philopotamus ludificatus. NCBI lineage: Eukaryota > Metazoa > Arthropoda > Insecta > Trichoptera > Philopotamidae > Philopotamus > Philopotamus ludificatus. Next base: position 7,338 of record JAGXCT010034066.1, read on the forward strand.
GCAGATGGCAACGGGAAACCACTGCACTATATATTCCCATGAAAACCATGTCCATGGTCCTCCATAAGGGGAATCATGCACATGGCCACGTTCCTCTGAAATGAGGGAAAGTGGATTAATAGTTTATATAAAAAGAACAAAAATTAATCGTAACAATAATGAATTTTAATCATTTCACGACTTTAAAGAAAAAAAACGATATCTTCGGTCTATATCTTACATTTTTCTACATAGCATTGTATATTTTATAATGCAGCAGTGCCATCAGCCTTTATATGCTTCAAAAATTCTATCTAAATGTCAGCATTAGCAAACTACGCTATATTTATACGTCACAAGTAGGGGCTGTACAGGGACGTCGGAAAGTTTAACAAAAATCATAAGACGTCAGTTAATTGATATGTTATTTCAATAACCGTTGGAGATTCAAATATTTTTCTAAAACAAAAGAATTGTATTTTTGTTATTATAACATAAGTCGTTGTTAATAAAATTGTGCCTGACGAGGTGCTCCACTTCATTGCAGGTATTTATTTTATGATTTCAATAGCCGAGTGGCTATAATTATATCGTATTGATTGCAATTTACTAAAAATCATACATATACGTGTTTATAACGTACGTAAAATATATGTTATCTCTATTCATAGTCTCTGTCTAAAACATAATGCATCCGTTTGCATGAAGATGGTCCACTTTTGAAACCTTATGAGTGTTCGATTGTGACATTATTTTAATTATATCTCGGTCAACATTAACATTCTCAATAACGTTCTATACAATTGTTAAGATTACGCTGAAACTGAAACAGCATGTTCTACGTCGTGGTCCTTTTTATGAGAAAATGTTTCACTGATTAATCGGCAAGTCGAGGTTAGTGAAACCTCTTTTTCATCATAGTATGAAATTAAAAATATCCGTATAGCAATCCGCAATCAAAACCGTTCAAAACAGAATTAAGCATTAATATTTCTAACAGAATTATGTAAATAGTTAATATAATTTTAACTGGATGTCACTACTCAATACTTCATAATTATTCAGAAATTTCAACTGTCTTAAGGTCGATATTGAATAATTCGGTTAAATAGAATCAGCGTCAATCAAGAGATGGCAGCACATATGTAAAAATTTAACGAAAAATGTACAGGGCATTTAAACCCCTTTTCTTCGCGGTCCATTATATTTAATAGTTCAACATCTTCCACATAATTTATGATAATAAAATTGAGATACTGGGTATATTTTTTTAAATTTTGTTTAAAACGTAACACCGAAAATCTAAATAAATATTATACAAAAGTTAAAACCTACATCTGGCGTTCGAGAGACTTAACTTTATTTTCGAACCGGTGGTTCGTATCTCAAATTTTAAAATCTAACTTGATAGATAAAAATTATCATTATAATTTGGAACAGTAAAAACGTGATAATTCTTTATAGATATTTTTTTATAATGTGATGTGTGGGACATGCTTAAGTTTAGCGCCTATGGGCGTCTACGACGTATGACCGGTTAAGTTAAAAAATCATCGGCCAAAGCGGCCAAAGCGGCCATTGTTTAAAAAATCAATAAATAGGTTTGGGCGGTGGTGTGACTGAGACAGAATATGTAGAAGGGGGACGAGAAAATAACAAACGAAGTATGGATACAAACCAAAATATCAAACATTCCCCATCATTCCGAATCACAAAAAAGTTACATGAATTAAAGAGTGATAAAACGCAATTGATCCTCAAATCTTAATTTGACTTTAAAGTTTTACGGCACATTTAGGAGCCTCTCTAGTTTAAAACGCTGTTCATTTTGATAAAAAAAAACGCGCTGAACTTTTTCCCTTTTCTCAAAAATTTTTACCTCCTTCAGCGATTCCGTTGTAATCTCTTCAATATTTGCAAAACTTGGTTCTTTCGTGTTTTTTTCTTTGTTGAACTTTGCGAATAGGAAGAAGTCACTGCGGGTCATGTCTTACGAATACGGAGACCGCCAAATACGAAAAATGAGTTTATTTCAAGATCAAACCTTGTATAATCTTATATAGATTGAATCAAATTAAAAAAAAATCCGAGAAATACAAACTAACATTTACGAGTCTTAACCTGTTAGATGCTGTGATTTTTTTTATATTCTGGCAACACCAATTGGCGTTTCATCCAATATCAATCTGGCAATACTTTGTTCAACGCTCTTTATCTTTGAACTGGTGATTCGTATCTCAAGTTTTAATACAAAACTTAAAAAATATGTCGCTACAAGTTCGAAAAAAAAATGTAATTTCCTGATAGATATTATTTAAAATTACCTGAAAGTTCTCGCTGCGGCACGTGGGACATATAATTTTCCGCTTCAAGCCGTTAACGGCGTATAACTGGTTAATAAACAATTTTATGCATCTCTAATATAACGACTGGAGCAATATTGCTATTATGCTTATTTAGAACGAGACTGGTCATGTAATAGACATGCTATAAGAAATTAAAATGGCATCGTCGATTTATTTAGACGGGGTTTCATATTGTGAAAATTATATGTATGAATAGAATTTAACAAAAGTATAACTTATTTTTAATAATTATTTCGACAGAAAGCTTTTTCAAATCATCAATACTGTGGTCACCTTTGCTATTTTGGACTTCAAAAGCATTGTAAAGGATGTGGAAGCCTTTACTCTCGCCGGTGGACGAAATGCAAACACAGTTTGTATAGTTGAACACTCGACACATTTATTAATTATAAAGAAATCGTTACGAGGCAGCTGTTAGGTTATGAAGTAAGCACGTGATAGTTCGACATCCTGCGCGCTCTATGTCGCGACCTCTGGCAATGATTTGCACTCTTTGGCGGTCGAGAGTCCAGAGGTCGGTGGTAGAGGCACCTTCTTCCTGATGATCCTCGACAGGGGCTGGCGGGGCTGAGTCGCCTGACGTAGTACGCCAGTCTGCGGTCCTGCCGGGATGAGGCGGATTCTCGCGGAACAACTCCAGTCGGCTGTTGGTTGGCCGCGATGATGATATTATCGGTACGGGAAATAAATGGCCATACATATGACGAGAGGAGAGTCTCCAGAATCGTCATGGCGAAGTAACGCAGGATGCGTTCACGCTTTCGCAACCGGTATGGATATCCGTGCCAGCGTGGTAGATTTGAGACGCCGCGTTGTTGCCAAGGCACAACACGACGTTGGTCCAAACACGTGGAATAACCACCACAGCATCTACGGTCGATTCCTCGTAAAGAATACTTAAGTCAAGCTCTACATGAACCTCATCAGGCCCGTCCTAGCATACGGGTCTGAATGTTGGGCTTTGAAAAAATGAGATGAGCGACAGCTGGATATCCTGGAGAGGAGAATTCTGAGACAAATATTTGGAGCCGTATTCGATGATGAGGAATGGCAAAACCGAAGCAAAGAGGAGCTATACCAACTATACAAGGATATACCGGGCACAGCTGTCGTTAGAGTAGCTAGAATCCAGTCAGCCATCGAAAAGACTAATGATCAACAAGCCTTCCAATCCCCAGAAGAAAGGAAGATCAAGGCTTAGGTGGGTGGACTCGGTCTGGCTGTGGTAAACATACACATGGGCTTTCTCTAAAGTAATTCTTACACTTAAATCGATCTATGGACTATCTATATTCCTTTTTAAACTGTCTGACCGAGAGGCATCATGCGGGTCCCTCAACATTTTCTCTAGATTTTCCGTCATAATAACTGCCATTTACAAATCCGAAATAGATGTGTGACTTCGGAAGCTGGAAAATCAGTTTGTCTGGTCTATGACATATCTAGAACAATTCGGCAGTGAGCTAATGCGATGGGTGACGACATATTCGGTTTATGGAAACATTAACCCGAATATGGTTCTAGAAGGATCCCGGCTCTCAAAGTGTTTGCTATACTACGTATCAAAATTCGGTACTGCTTCATACAACAGGAGCAAGGCCCTATAGTTTGAGCTCTATCGAGTACAATAACCTAACCTTCACGTGTCATGAATCAAGACAAAGGAAAGCATTGGTTTCCTGATAAAGCCTATAGTTTATATATAGATGCGTCCGTCTGTCCTCTCGTTGCGTCCTCCGTTATATCCATATCGAATCCGGAGAGGCTACCATGTTACAGATATATTCGTTGTATTTTCTCAATATTTTTTTCTCGATATTATATTTGAAATTCCTTCTCCTTATACCATTTTTTTTTCAAATCTTTAGCTGGGGTCAGAATAGAGAGCCGTTGTTAATCTAGCCGTGCCGATGGAGTCTATTGGGGGCCCCAAGTTTTTGATATTTCTCGAATAACTTCTTTTATATAATCCTACATGTCGTAAACTTTCTATATTTGTCTAAAAAAGTTTAAGGAATAAATATTATAAATAACCATTGTACTTTATTGTCTGCGATTGCGAAAAAAAGGACGCGATAAAAAATCCAAAATACAGTGGACCCCCCCATTACACTATCCCGAATTACACGCTGAGTTGAAATATTCG
>JAGXCT010034066.1:11983-23619 GCA_022495035.1 Philopotamus ludificatus
GTATTCGACACGTGCCAGGCTTTACCCCCAATAACACTATCCCAACTTATACGGTGCCGATTTTAGTGTTAGTGGGGGGTTAACTGTGTCATCCAAATAATATGAATACCTTTTATAAATATAATGAATACCTTTTATTATTTTTAGAGTAATTCATTTTTTTTTAAAAATGTCATGATATTGATGAAGTGCTTATCAATATTTTGTCTTGAGATGTTTGGGGTCTCTGAGAGACCCCCTTCGAACTACGCTGCTGTTTCGCGCTGACGTGACCGATGGATTAAGTGTTGACAATAAGCAAGCAAATCTTCATCTCATTCTTTTAATTTGAAAGACTTGGAAACCGAAGCACTCTCTCCTCCCCAAATTTTGTTCTTATAGAAAATGTGCAATTATTTCCCTTCTCCATTTTCAGACGTAGACGATCTATTTGTTTTTGTGGTTTCTCCATACATGTGTCCAATGTACTAAATTTTACATTTTTTTAGGATCAGTTCACAATTCTCAAGAACTACTGATGTGACCTCTTTGGTAGGGAAGAGGTGCGAAGAATCTTCCAGGTGTAATAATCAGGTGTGTGAAAAATTGGAACGATTATTTTGCTTCATATTAAACCTTACGTAAACCCCCGATCTTATCCACGCATCTCCAGATTAATTAAAATTTGCCCTCTTTGGGAACTGCTGATTTGATCAACATTTGAAGTATTGATAGATTTATATCAATTTACGACTGCGTTATCTCGGGTAGTTATTTTGTTAAACATTCTGTAAACTATGATTGTATTTTTTTTTTATTATAAATTCTTTGTATATCTAGTCATATTTTGCATTGTTTTAAACGTTGTTTTTTTTAAATTAATTTTGTTTGACCTCGTTGAAGTGAAACCACCGCTTAAATTGAAGGATGATGTATGGTTGCAGAACTAATTAAGCGAAATGTGGTGTGCATTTCTCTCTGAACCGTATGCGAACGATATAAATAAGGTTTCAGTATTCTGAAAATAATTAACAATATAATATGCGCGTGTTCATTTGTTGTTATTATGTTGTTCTGATATTTGCAAAATATCTTTTTACATCGATTTTATCTGAAAACCTGTTTTTTAACAGATATTATCTTAATTGACTGATAGAATAATCTGAAAACATCTGAAATGAATCACTATGTTTGAACGACATTTATTTGTAACTCGTAGCAAAAATTGATGGTATATATAAGCACTAGAAACTGGAAAATAAAGTTCGAATACTTAAAAGATGAAAGAGTTTTCCGTTTCTTTTGTGTTCCGTTAATGTATTGAAAAAATATTTAATGATGGCTTATTAAAATTGGGTTTCTAGTTTGAAATATTTAAAAAAAATCGTATTGTGAGGAGCACAAAGCGTTTTCTTACAATTTAACGAGACGCGTCATTTCCTAATCATTTTTTTACGGTTTTTATTCTGTATAGTGATTTAGATGATCGATTCTGATTAAAACAATGAGGGAAATTGCTGGAAGAAAATTAAATTTAAACCTTTTTTCTTTCGAAGAGTTCAAATGCGCTTTGTGAAGGAAAGTTTTCTTCATCCAGCGGATCTTACCCACTGCACTGATGAAACTAATCTGAAAATCGTTGATTTAAAATACATTTATAATTAAAATAGACTCGATCGATACTTTATTGTAAAAAGGAAAGCTCGTTGAATTAATTTTCTATTCAATTTTAATATTTTATTCTGTCGTCGTAGATACGAATACAGTTTTTCTTTGGTTCTTTTGAAAGTTGATTTATGGTAAAGCTCCTTTGAAATGTTCCGTCGTCCCAAGAGGATACGGTTTTCATTTGAGGACACTGCCAAGTATCTACCCACATCTGATTACCATGCATTTAAATTTCAATGGTCTTACAATGTAAATATTTAAAAAAAATATATATAGTTGATTAAATTTTTAACTAAAATCGAGTCCAGCCTTCTGAATTTCAGCTGTATTATAATTATAATATTTATATCCGCATTTTGTGTATTCTTTATCATAGCCAAATTATCAACAGGTGAACTATTGTCTGGAAATACATTAATGGTATATGAATTAGGGAACTCGGTTTCAGCGTCAGTGGTATGTAATCTTTTCTTTGTGTATTTGTTCCATTGTTTTGTAAAATAATAACACGGAAAGCATTTCTTTCCATTATATTTTTTTAAATATTAAAAAAAAAATATAATGGCATGTGCATAATTATTTAATTTTAAAAAAATAACTTGTTTTATTGAATCGGATATCAGAACAAACTCAATAGATGCTTCTCAATCATTTACCTTATTCGTTTTATAAAAAAATAATGAGAATAGCTAATTGATTCGATTACGATGCCAGGGTAGAAAGGGTTAATAATAAAATATTATAATTACTAGCCTCCATATTACATAGTCTTAAATTATTCGGAGATTTTAGAGAATTTATCTATGGTGTGGATCTAGATATAGCTGCTATTCGTTTATACGGACGTACTCGGGGATCTAGTAGATCAGGGGTTTTCAATCTTTTTATGGAAAATCTGATTGCATACCTAAACATATACCATATCTATATAAACTATTTTTCTGCCTTTGGTTGTCTAATTTTTATATTCTATTCCCGATATGGTAAAACTCCTTTGGAATATTTCCGTTATGCCATTCATCCATCGTAGTCAAATAAATAAATAAATACATATTTTCGCTTACCTCCGTATTTGCCGAATATCGTCCTGCGACATTTTCCTATTACAGAATCCCATAATTAGTTAGACTTCATATCAAAAATTGCGTTCGTTCTCTTTTGATAATCCACGAAAAATACATAGAAAGACAGTGTTAAATAATTCCGCATTCATTATTCTCCGATCTATAGTTTTACTCAATCAAGTTTAATTCCTTTTCAAGCTAAAAACCACGTAAATATGTAAAATAATCTATCTATTCTCTAATATTAGCACAGTAATGGTTTTAACTATGAACGCCGTGTCATACACATCATATGTGGACCATTTCTTCAAATCAATAACTGTCAGTCACCGGTGCATTACACGGCGATTTATTGAACACCAATGTCATGCACCGGTGACTGATATGGCGCAATACACGTAGTTGAAAGAAATTCAGGAAAAAAGCGATTTGATATAGCGAAATGACTGAGATTTAACTGTTATTGATAAGAAGAATGAGATTATTGAGTCAATCGAAAAATTTCGAGAGTTTCAGCAAGCTAGATTATATTCAAATCAAATGATGGATAGAGCTGTTCCGTATTTTAAAGATCCTTTTATCCTGATGCATAGTGCCATGGTACTCAAAAAGTATTAACGATTAAGTGAAACACCGTTTTTACGTGGCTAGAATTCACGTTTTCCCGCTCAATTTTTACAATCACGTTTTTTATTTCCCCCAATTAACGTTTGAAGAATTTTATATTCTAACTAATTTATATGCATATTTAATTGAATGCGCGACGATTTGAAATGTTTAAAATGAATATAATACAAATGATAAATTCAAAATTGTTTGAAAAACAACTTTTAATCTTTTATGCTTTTATGGGAGCTCAGAAAAGAAGAAATATCTAATTCCTAGAAATATAAAATTAGCATTTTTTTTTATCCAAACTGTGATAGTGAATCTTCAGCCATTAGACTTAGGAATAATCTGTGCTTTTTAATATTACTATTGCAAAAAAATGGTACATATATTATTATTATTAAAATTGTAACGACGAGAAGATCCTAAAAAATTTAAGGTATATATTTTAGATGCAATGCATTACACTGCTGAAGCATGGAATGAAATTGAAGAAATAACGATCAAAAATTGTTTTCGAAAAGCTGGAATCGTTAAGGAACAAGAAGATGAAATGAGATGAAATAGCCGGGCTAGAAACACCAGTGAAAGATATTATGGCGCACAATGCTATGCTGGGAACAAATTCCTACCGAAACTTTACAAAATTATGTGGACCTCGACATTAACGTGATGACATCTGAAGTTATGGATATCGATGATACAGTAGAAGTCACATCCACGTAAAAATTATCCGACCAAGAATTATCTAGTGAAGAAGAGGTAAATTTAATCCATCCAATTACAACAAAAAGACATATTGAGGGCCTTAAAAGCTATTTTACTGACATAATAAATGTTCTTATTGATTTATAAGATCGAAAGAGCTGTAAATCAGCACAAAAGTATGTACCAAACAGAGATGCATAATTATCTAAATAAAACATAATTTTCAATATTATTTCTAACCTGGAATCTACGTTTTTTTTGTAATAACGGGTTTCACTGTATTTTTAAATAAAAATGTGACACGCCGTTTGAAGATCGCTGCGTGCGACCGGATGCGGCCGGTTTATTGTTTATTATTCTAGATTTTACCTGATTTCGTTGCCGTTTAACAACCCCTGGCCGCGTTAAAGGGTTAACAATAATTTAGGAAAATCCCATTTTTTGTCGGGTATTTTTTTTTTTTGGGGATTCGTGAGAGGTCCGAGCCGCCGAGGCGCTCCCCCAAAGCGCAGCAGCGACCAGCTCGTGCCGAGGAGTGGGGAACGCCCGGCCGTATGTAAAAGTTGCATTGGTCAAGCAGCGATCAGTTGCTCGTGGCTAGTGGTGGCCGTTGTGCGTGTCGCGTCTTCGCGTCCTCAACACCTCGGCCCAGGATGAGCCAGGGCCGGAAGCTCTCCTTCTTACCCGTGGGACAAGGGGTGAGTCCTCGAGCGCGGCTCCGCGCGCTCCTCCGCGCGCTCCTTCGCCAAAGGCCTCGTCTTAAACCTCTTGTTTGTCAACAAACCCGAATCTCGACCATCGCCCCGGGAATCTCGAGTAATCGCCTCGAGACCGCGAATATCCAAAACCGGACTATTTTATGAATTGTTTTCGACGAGACCGATTCGAATCTACGAGTTCAGTTTCGACACGGTGTATCATCTCCGATAAAAAAACAGATATCGATCAAGATGAACGATACTGATGATTCAAAATATAACATATTAATATTATATACAGTGCAAATTGAATTTAAATTATTTTTTAATACATAAATGATCGATTTTGTATTCTGTTGTGTCACTTTTTGTGCTATTTAATGAGTTTAGTCCGGCTTCAATCGGTCCAGGATATTGCCAGAACTGATTGTCCGCGGTATTACTGTATATGTAAATGAAACATTTTGTGCATTTTACTGTCGTAAATAAACGCTGCAGTGTTTATATACGATCTCGATCGTCTGGTTAATAAATTAAAAACGAGCTAATAAACAGATACATATTTATAGAAAACTGAATCATATGGCAGGGAAAAAAAAGAGTGACAGGTTTAATATGTTTGCTCAGGTATATTTACATCATATACATATATTTTTTGCCTGAATAGGGTTTCAAGGCTCGGCGGCGTTATTATATATTTTTTTAGGCGGTGTTATGTGAATAGATTTTTTTTATGCGATCGATCGACAGGTGCATATATCATTTGTTATATATTTCATTCGACGTATTTTTTTTTTTAAATATTTTATTTTATTCGTAATAATTAGCCGCATACTCGTGTGTTCGCGATAAGGATCCGATAATGAGCGAAGGAAAATGGGCCAGATTTATTTCACACATAAAAAAAAACCCGGCTACCACTACTCGACACTATCGTGGATCTCGCGATGTGATATGATAACATCCGATCGACAAGATGTGTTAATTGTTCGATTCATCGCAGGGCCTGGATTGGAATTAATCGGCGATTGAATAAATGAGAAAACACAGTCACAGTATGGTAGTCATGACCGCAAGAGCCGTTGGCCTCGATTCTGCAATCGCTATCCCGATAATTAAATTAGAGCACGTGAGAAACAGACGATCGGGATTTCAACCATATGATATAATCAAATTGTATCAGTTGCAAAATGTGTGTGCTCACGATTTTTTTTTTACATTAATATCGAGATGAATGGCATTGCAGGTAATTTCAAAGCGAATTCCAAAACGCTGGTCCATATAAAGGTTCGATAAATATTTTTAAGACGCGTCGGAAAAATCCTATTCAACCCCTGGTCAATATGTCAATGGATGAACTAAGCGTTTACTATCCCAGCTCAGTCGCGCTTAAATTCAATTTAATTTTTAATCATAAAAATATCTACGTAAACTATTTAAAATCAATAAAGCATATTTCGTTCATATTTTATTTAAAATATAAATATGAAGGTCAGCTAAAAATACTAGATAATATTAACAATGGTAAAATACGTGACAAGCGGTACGTACCTCAAAAAAGCTGTATTTTGAGCTACAGTGAGTCAGTGTGGCTGCACCGACTCGCAGCGCGACGCTTAGGGGCGAGACCCCCCCCCGCACTCCGCTACCGGCCTGCATCTGTCCAATACCCAACGCTCGTAGCGCTGAGTAACACTGCCCGCGTAGGCACTGATCAGATTAATAAATATCAATTATATTTATATTTTCGTATACATTATCAATTTTTTTATCAATTGTTCTGTATCCTCTAAATTATTGTTAAATTAATTAAAATATCTTTTAATTGATTACTGTGATCCATTTTATTTACATAAAATTGCTTAATTAATCTTATTAAACCGGCGAATGGTACCATAATTGTTTTATTATCATAGATTCTATAAATCTTAAGTCCACACAAAACGCAAGAGGGGGGGGGGGTGATCACCAATCAGCATCCGATTCCTACCCCAAGTACAAGATTACACCCTGTGAAGATAATGTCATATGATGATAATGGCGCGATTCATTAGGAACTGTCGGATTATGGGCAGACAATTATTATTGTACTCAGCTAGATCGTTTGAAAGAGGCTCTGACTTTAAAAAGATGAGCCCTTGTAAATCCCACGCGTTTCCACAAAAGATGATGGAAAAAATCAATGGATTTTCCTGGAATTATCGGAAAGCGATTATCGTCTTTTTAGATCCTTACAACATTTTTTAAGCGGAAAATAATATGAAACAAAAATTGATATTAAAATCGACCTTGATTTATTTATTGCTTCTAAAAATAAATTATTTTTTTTAATTAGATATCAAAAAACTAATTAACAGATGGGAAATGATTATAAAAAAGATGGAGAATATATAATCAATTTATATTATAATGCATTTCATGATTTTATTTTTATATGAATATGATAACGATATGCACATTTCTCATAGCTTATAATAAAGCATCGATTAATACTCGCGGCAATTACGATATATCGATAAGGATTAATAATTCAAAAGTATTATTATTTATAAAAAAAAGTTGAATTTGATTATGATATACTGATGACGTAATGCATTAGGTTATTCAATAAATAATAAATGACTTCTACAGGTTTCAGCGCTGAAATAATAGATACATTTAAATAAAAATAGATATTATTAACTTCATCATTAATTCCATCCAAAATTCTCTCAATTATTATTAACTGTTATTTTTTTCAAAGAGCTATTGATTCTTATTTTCCAAGCATCCTATTGTTTTTGAATAATGGATAAGACCGTCGGATTAGTGTAAACCTCAATGCCCCAATAATTTAATTTTTAGCCCGTTCTTCCTTAAAAATAGAGATTTATCTGTAAATTTTATTAAAAATTTGTAAATCGTGAAAAAATGAAATAGCGTTTTTAAAATATATTTATTTTTTCAGGGCTATTATATATTTATATTGATTTTGTGAAGTGTTGATTGAGAAATAAAAATATTGCCCGTGTAAAAAAATGTATTAATATAATACATAAAAGACGAGGCGTGCATATATAGATTAATGGTGAATTATCTCATTCTTAACCGTGAATTTTTAATGAAAAAATGGTTTCATAATTTATTGACAAGCTAGAATTAAATTGCATTCAGCGGAATCGCTACATCATGATCATGTTAAAAAATTATCAACAGAACATATATTTTTATCCTTTTTTTCGACCTTGTCAGTATCAAAACCGCGTGAAAACAGAACCGAACGTATATTTTCTTAATCATATAAATCATAGAGTAATATTGCAACAATAAATTCTTACGGTCATTGAGATAAATGAGTTGTATCATTGCAAAATTACAAACGATTGAATAAACAATCTCATATAATCGTCTGCCAACTATCCGACATGATTCGAGTTTATTTTCTATGCTGCATTAAATTTTAATAAACATGCAACAATTTAATATTCGAACAAATAAATGGAAAACGAGGGAGCAAAAAATAATTAATCCGAAAGCACTTTCGTTCTATGCTAAAAGGTATGTGCATATTCTGCGTATTTTAGTTCCATTTGCGGATCATTTTTTTTTGTACTACGGCTTCAGTAAATATTCAGAATTGGAACATGGAAATAATGCTTCCATGCATTTTTAAACGCATCTCGCGTTGTTGTCGATGCAATATGTTGTTTTTGACTAAGTGCTCTTGGTACAATTCGCGTGATAGAGTATTGGTTATGTATGCCCTTGTATAACACGTATTACTACCCCTCATGACATGTTAACGTAACACTTCAACGCCACTGTTGAATTTCATTTAATATTTGTTTTTACTATAACATTTTTATTGATATATCCCTTGATGGATCGCTTGCCGTTCTTTTCATTTTTCGTATACGTATAGCTGTGTCGATGGGACCCCAAGTTTTTGATTTATCTTGAATAACTCTTTTAACACTTAACCATCCGCTGTTTTCAGATTATTAGAATATTTAGATAAGAAATACAATTTTCGAGCTGTGAACATGATGATTTGTTGTATTTTAGACAATAAAAAACAAATAGATATCTTTAGATAGTATGTAGGTAATTTTAGCTTTGTAATAAAGGATGTGACGGCTTGTTCCACATAAATATTCCAAAAAAGTTATTTTGTTGAATGGATAAACAAAAATCTAAATTACAGGCCGATGTAAAAGGTTACCGAAGCTTTGTCCAAATAACGGCGGCTTCAAGGATACAGTTTTAGCCATAAATAAATACATATGCCAAGTATATTTTACGTGCTGGCCGGCATGCTGGAATGAAACTGTGCTTCAACTTGCAGTTCTTTAGTGCTGAGTTTCGTAGCGTGTATTAGATAACATAACGTGAACCCGCGTTAGTGCGGGAGCGGGTGTTTACCGTTTACGAAAATTTACGCACTAACGCGGGTCCGGGTCTCTGAGTCCTACATATCACAAACGTTTTATATTTGTCTAAAAAAATTCTGAAAAATAAATATTATAAATAATCATTGTTCTTTATTGTCTGTAATTGCGAAAAAAATTAAAAACAACAATGTTTTTTCTCGCTCGCTTCCGGTACGATGTACCGAGTGCGAGTGAAACGTGCAAAACGTTAAAATATCGATCAAATTTATGAAGCATATCATGAATAACTATTTTTATTATTAGAACAATCCATTGTTTTTTTTTTTAAAAAAAGCCAAGGTATTAGTGAAGAATTAATCAACATATTGACTTGAAATGCTCGGGATCTATTTATTATAAATCTTCGGACACGCTCTAATGAATGAGTTAATTTAAAATAGTTTTTTGACAGCTGACAGGTTTTTATAGAGTGGGCAATTAAAAAAAAAGATAAACATGTATAATTTGTATTTATAATTATATTGAAAAGATACTAAGTGTAGATAAACATTTGGATTACGAATACTCCAGAACCTAGTAAGTACACCAATAATGTCGTTAACGATAGGGATTATCCTAATGCTCCGATAGCAATGATTCAATATTTGGATTCAAGTTAGTGAGGTTTAATCTCAAATCTCCATGTTCAATGATTTGGAACCAATTTCTTTTTTTCGTAAGAGGATTGGCAATCGCGCTTAAATTCCTTTCCACGAGGTATGAAGATGAAAAAGCTATCAAAAACTTCCATGCGATATCCCATAAAGCAGGATAAGCAACAGGAGTATATTTCTGAGGTCAGAACTGCTTATAACCCTTTCCAAACTTGATCATAAATTCTTCGATTGTGCTTAATTCGAGCTTAAAGTGTTCCGATCACGTAGATTTCTTATTTATTTTTATTATTTATTAATATAACAAAAAAATGCTAAAATTATGTCAAATCTTCATTTGGAAATTCGGATTCAACTGCAAGAAACATATTTTAAAATTTCATTTGCATTCACAAAAAACTACATAAAATACGAGATTTTTCTCGACCCATATTTGGTTTTCAGGTTCCTAATTATCAGTCGCTCTTTGAAATTTTAAATATTTCAGACGTAAATTGCGAGAAATAAAAATGCAAAATCGTATGCAAAATAAATTGTACGCAGAAAAATGTGATTTCCGGGTACATAAAAACGGGGCTTCGTTGTATTATTATTTTTTTAAGTAATTCGCAATCCCTGGGTCGGCTCTGCCGATACTAATCTGTAATCGAATACCATAGAGGTGCTATTGTTTTTGTGTCACGCTGCATTCATTATCGATATAATTGTAATCTCGTTGCTTTTGAACTATCAGTAATTTTTCCGGACTGAAAAATATCTAGTCGAATAATGGACGGGTCCATTCAAACTCAGTGGGATGTTTGTTTCGTTTACACTGCCTTGAACACGCATTAAGTCTTGGGTATAAAAAATAGTATTATTTTGCGTCACAGTAGGCTGTGTATAGTCCTGGCGATGAATAGTCCAAATACAAATTAACATAAACGAAACAAAAAAGTTCATACGCGAACTTGTTATCGTATCGCCGTTCATGACGCTCCTCCGCATTGTTGTGCAATATTTGCCGAAGTGGTAAGGTGACAATATATGTCGAAATTGGCACGCCGACGATTCAGCGCGGACCGACAGATTAGACGCCAACTAAAACCCCCACAAACTTTAGCGCCGTCATATGCGCGCCGAAAAAAAATGCAATTTTTGGAAGCAATAAGGCTTTGGCCATAAAAAAAATATTTTTTTAAATGAATATATTAACGTCAGTCATCTCTGGATATAATCTATAGAACTTCAATACAGACTAACTAAAATTATTTAAAATACATTGAGTGCTTGCATACACATGTTTAGGCTTAGAGAATAAGGAACAAAAGCTTCGTAGCTATTATCAAAAAATAAGTTTTTCGGGGTGGCAGTTGGTGCCGAATCCGTTCGTCCGCGCTGAATTGTCGGCGTGCCGATATATCGTATTTCGGTATATAAAAAATATTAAAACATACTTATTTCGAAATATAGTTGTTCAGAATTTTTGGAAATATTTAACATTTAATTTTGTTTTCAAGGGTTTGTAATTTTTCAAAATGATTAGCTACACCACTGAATATTGTCCGAATTCTTTGTTTCGACGACAAAGAAGCGCTTACGTTTTTTTCGCCTATCGATATATTCGCGTTAACATAATATTTACATTTTTCGAACTTGAGAAATATTTATATTGGTTTTATAAGCACAGGAATAAAAATGTCAGCCGTGTAAAAAAATAACACATAAACGGTGAGTTCTCGACTTACGACAGGGTAAATATAATAATTATGCACAATTTATTAATGAATTCTTTATCAAATTCTTGACTTTTAAAAATAAATGGTTTATTCAAAGTGTTAAGGCGGGCGCGCCAGTAGTACCGAAAAGGTAACCCACCGCTACCACCAAAATGTTAGGGGACGCGAC
>JAGXCT010034067.1:0-10055 GCA_022495035.1 Philopotamus ludificatus
TTTGGAAAAATATTCATAAATGAATATTTGTACTTTGTACTGAATATTTTCGCGGGCCCTGATTTGGGAAGCACTGCTATAAGGGACTATTTCCTATTATTCTTATAGTTGCTTAATTCCTTTTTCCCTAAAAGTGTGCTTTATAGACCCGATGATAAAACAATCGAAAGGTGCATAAAAATAATCTAAAGGTCCAAAGAACTTCTAACTTTTATTGGTATTGATAACCAAATTGGACATTTGATTTTTTTTTTCTAGTCTAATCCTTCCAACTGTTGACAGTAAACATCTGCAGTAGTTGTTTTTTTGTACGTCAGATGTACAAAAAAACTTTTCGAAGTTTCAAACCAGGCTTAGGGATCAGAACGGAAGTTTGATTATAAGAAAGCCATTGCTCATCTTCAGCTACAAATTAGTGTAAAGGAGTCAAACTCTTTGTCTCGACAACTAAGAATTGCATGTGTTTCTACGCCCTTTTTGTTTTCTTAAAATAATTCCTATTCTATTTGATTTATCTACGCGTTTTTCAAATGTGACTGTACAGAGAACCTTAGAGATTTAAGTCTCTGTGATAATTTTGCAAAACTTTATCTATATATGTCATCTTTAAATTTAGACGGTCGTCCAGATCCATTTCTATTTCTGAACCCTAAATTGACATATTTGTGCTGTACGTACTTCGTCATAAATTTATTTAATAGCCCTAGTGGCTTTACTGGCATTCAAGTCATGGTTAAAAAAAGTAGCATAATTTTCGGATGGTCAACATTTTACCCATAACAATAATATAAATTGTATTACTTATAAATAATGCTAAACAATGCTTTTTCAAGATATCCGAATAAAAAATTCGTACATTATATTAATATTACAAAATACGTGATTTCTTTTGGGTCCCTCTAATAAAAAATGTTAATAGCGAAGTTGTGTTCCAATATGATTTTATAAAACCTGAGGTAGACCGAAACTAGCTAGATCAAATGATCCAAGCCTAACACTACAAGAGTAAGAATTTTTTATCATCCATAATGCTCATCACATCTTATCTCTACTGACTACTACTTTTAAGCATTTTTTTTAAACGAAAATAATTAATTCTGACAATGTCGTATAACTGTTCTTTCAAGATTTCATTGACTCTCGGTTGCTAGGGTTTTATACCATTGGACTGAAAAAGCTACCCCTGAAATGGCAAAAATATATTAACAATATGCTGCCTTTCATAAATAAAAATATTCCGTGTATTCGTAGTATATTAATAAACTTTTTACTTAACATAAATTACAAAATTACTAAACCGAAAAAAAAAATGCAAGCTAGCTGTGAGTATATATTTATTATTTGACTAGAATAAATCTTTACTAAATATCTTTCAGCACAAAAAGAATACTGTAAAATGAAATGATCTTTAGTTTATTTTATACATTACCCACTTTACAGAAAAAAAATGTTTTTAATTTATCTTAACCAAAGCTTTTAATCCATTTTTTCCCATTGTTCCAATATTTGAACATTTTGTTTTTAATCACCATTCTAATATTCATTAAGGAATATAAATTGAGATTGCCAGTCGATAGCCGACAAGTTTGAGGACCACTGGTGCTGTATTTTTGCAGGTTTGAACTTGTATGAGTAATCCAGAGGTTTAGAATAGCATAATTTACATTTAAGAAGTGAAGTCAATTTTCAAAATCATTTCTATATTTATTAATTGGATTAAATTATTATAGAGTATTGTTTTAGTTTTCTAATGTTTACCCCATTATATGCCTAGTATTATTATTTTGAAAAACTCTTGTAAAACCAATACAATACAGAAAATATCTCGTTTTATGATTTTTTAAAATATCTGGAAAAAATGCATAAATCATTTGATTGACACAAAAAATTGAATAAAAATGTCAAAATTAACCCGAAAATAGCAAAGATAAATCCAAAATATAATCTTGAATTAATGATCGAAGATTATTAAAAATTCTTAATGATAATTGATTCTTGTCTGTGTAGACAAAATGATCTTAAAATATTTGCATAGTTTGATTATGATTCAGAATATTTAATGATGAAAAATTACGGGGTTTCCGGTATTTCGTTTAGTCTTATTCCGTGTATTGAGTTACTTTCGTAATTTTAATTTTAATATTTGAAAAATCTGCTTTTAATTTATTGTTGTAATAAAATGTTCAAATAAATATCTCGCCGTATTCCCTGAAAGTAAACCTTTTCACAGTTTTCATTAAGACTTTTCTTTTTCAGATCTATCATGTTTACATGCCAAATGCTCTAATTAGAAATAAGTGTAATATCAATTACACGCACATGTCCCAAAAACGAGTGTTTGCAAAAACCGATTAATTATTAAAATGGATTATCAATCTCGTTACGTTTGAACTTGAGACGACTTTCCACAATTGCGATTTTTCTTCTGTCGGTCTTAATCATTTATCAGTCTGGACTACAAGTTTTGATAGTTTGGTTACTAGTTTTTTTTTTGTGAATCACAATTATGTATTAATGTATTACCTTGCCCTGTGAGCTCCGACCATATTGGAGTCGTGGGAGGAGCTGGCCGTGAGGTCCGAATCGGGGATCCGTCCGTTCTCCATGCCGAGGATGTTGGAGCATTTTCCTGGAATTAAAAAAAAATTAGTACAGACACAGTACAACATGTTACAAGTCGTATAGCTGACGCTTTCAGCGTCAAATTATTCACTTAGCGGAAGGAAAAAAAATGTATAAAATAAAGAAAAAGGATCCCTTTTATATATGTATACGTATATGTATATGTTATACACGTACGTGTATATAATTTAATGGAAATGTTGGATGGGCCGAAATGTGTGTGAGTTGGGCTTTTTCTTTTTTTTACTCCCAGGTTAGACACGACCGAGTGGGCACGGACCGAGCTCCACTTCCACAATTGAGTCGTGGCAATTATATAACTCAATTTCCGTAATCCGAGTATAGAACTGAAACGGATAATGTCGAGTGTAAATGGTTACTGAAAAAAAATGTATTTACATTACATTTTTTAAAATTACTAAACGATTTTGTTTAAAAAATATTCAGAAGAATCATCAGTATCCTGATGACTAAGACAATAAATTGCGGGTCCTAGTCGACCGAATGGGGTCTCTCAGATACCCCAAGCATTTCAAGTCAAGATATTGATGAATTCTTCATCGATTTTTTTTAAATAGATTATTAAATGTAAAAAAATAGTTATTCGTGATAAGCTTCATTTGGTCGATATTTGGGATATTTTTCGTAATCAATATGACGAATACATGACACGCGCACTCTGCGATGTCTCACCGCAGACTGAGCTTTTGCAGAACGTGTCACTTGCATGTGTCAGTTAGAACCCAGCTCAACAAAAGCACTACTCGGTCTTGAGTCAACCTTCAATCTTTACAACGAGAAAATATTAGGGGTACCCAAATTTAATCCATTTTTTTAACATTAAAAATATTAATTAAATATATTTTCACAATTTTTTTAAATGTTAAAATATATAATTTCCTTCGTTATCTATGACTGTTTGCCATCTTTCAGGCAGATTTTCAATTCCTCTTCTATAAAAACTCTCAGGTTTTGAGTCAAAATAGATATTTAAGTGATTCTCGAATTTTTTAAATTTTATGTCCCTTAGCGAGTGTTCTATCGATTTAAATAGATAGAAATCAGATGGGGTAAGATCTGTCGAGTATGGCGGATGCTTCAAAATTTAAATCCATAATTTTTTTTCGGGTCATCTTTGCACTATGAGGGCGTGCGTTGTCGTGCAACAGAATTACTCCCATTGTATTGACCAAGCTTTTTTTCGAAAACGTTTATTTTTTAAAGTGACATTGCACTGTTGATTATGGAGCATGCAGTTTTTTGGGTAATTCCTTAATACTTAGAGAAGGATCGGCTTCCACTGTGGCATTCAGCAGATCATCCTCAATTTTTTTTGGATGCTCTGATCTCGGAGCATCTGTGAGACGTCTATTACCTGATTTAAATTTTTGAAACCAAAACTGATATCGGTTTGCTGTTATTACTGCTCCATAAATTTCACAAATTAACTTGGTCGTTTTGGTCGCACTCCAGTCTTGATCATAAAAAAGTAGCATACAATGCCGTATATGCTGTTCGGTTGCTTCTGGCTTGCTCATTTTATCCCTAACAATAAAAAATAATAATGATACAAAAAAAAAGCCGAGGAACAGTACTATAGAATGGAACACTTACAAGATGTTTACTCCACCATGTCCAGGTACAGACTGATCTCAAACAAGGCATGAACAAAATGGATTACTTTTTGGTACCCCTAATATAACTCCGTAATAAAATGACTAAGGGAAGGAAACCCCTATTGCCCTACTCTAAAAAAATAATTGTCAGGAAACATATGACACCATTTACATTTACACCTGGATAGCTGAAACGATGTGCTGGACTCACTAAGAAGGATACAAGGATATACCGGTTACAGCTTTTCCTGACTCCGAAGGGAAATAAGCCTTTGAACAATGGGAAGCTGCTGCATCATTGAAACTTACTGAAAGATAGAGCGACGTGATGGCAAATCGGTTAAATGAAGAAAAGTGTTCGATGAGTCGCAGTTGGCAAATAATGATGATGATTGGGTGTCAAGAAATGTCAGCGTTCTTTTGCTCAAAGATGTCTAAAAAATATTTAAAAAAATCAATGACAAGGTGTTCGTACGATTTATCGGATTTATCGGATTGGGTCTCGTACGATTTATCCGACTATAACATATGCAGATGATTGCAAGAAGAATAGTAACACCGCCCGTTTCTACTAGATTTAATTACTGGAGATAAAAATCGTTGCGGTGAAAAAACAGCATCAACCCCCGGACAAAAATCCATTCCATCCCGAAATACCGACTACATAAAAAAATGCTATAAAATCGACCCTCTCTGTGTATATTGATTCAAAATCACTAAAAAATGTATTAATGATTTAATAAACAGATGACAGAAAGTCCAAGATTGAACATTTGTGATAGAGTTTGTTTAATAAAATACGACGTTATTTCTGGGTCATATTTAAAGTAAGTAATATTTATTTATCATATTTGAAGTATGAGAGTGGGGTTGGTCTTATCAGTCCTTTAAAACAAAGCTTGAAGAGTGCTTTCATGTAGAGTTCCTTAGAGTTTGAAACATCCTACTGGTGCATAGGTTGGAGGAACGAAATTGTTTTGGGAGCCATTATCTAGATCTTGCTTGATCTTGAGCCTGAAAGATAGGCAAGGACATTTTCCATAATAACCGAGACATGGATCACTTTTCCCTTCCTAGAAATTATGTTCTTGTCGAGTGTTTCGTCTTACAATTGCTTTCGTTTATCCATATGAGAAGCTTTGCGTAGATATTTGCGTCACTCCCTTTATAGGATCTATCTTCTTAATATATTTTTTAGACAGGGTGATACTCTAGCATTTTGTTGTTTAACATAGCACTCGAAGGTATAATAAGAGACTCCGGCGTGGAAACAACTGATACCATTCTCAATAAATCGGTACAGTTTCTTGCCTAAGAGGACGACATAGACATTGTGGTCAGATTTCAGGCGGCTCTCAAGGATGCATGCCAACGAATAATGAGAGCGACAAGTGGCAGGGGACTAAGGATCTACGAGTTCAAGACAAAATACATGTCTATATGCAAAGAACGAACCCTTGGACCTCTGAGAGTTGTAGAGTACAGCTTCAAGGCTGTCCAGGAATTCATATATCTCGGCTCGCTTATTATACTAGTATTATACAAGGATATACTGGTACACAGCTGTTGTCAGAGTGGCCAGAATCCGGTGGTCAGGTCACGTTAACAAGCTTTCCTGTTTCCGGAGAAAAGGAAGACCAAGACTAAGGTGGTCGGACTGCTTACAGAGGGACAATGCATCATTGAAACTTACTGGAAGATGGAGTGACATAGCGGCAGACCGGATAAAACATAGAAGGGTGTTGGATGAGGCCAGGGTTCTACCATAGGGTTACCATACATTAGTTGCATCTATGATCCGAGATCCGAGATAAAAGTATCTCTCCACCCTCTTCAGATCCGGAAGATTGGCGGATCTGGACATTTGGTTGCTTCTATCGATTATCATCAGCTTGGTTTTGGATATATTGATCTCGAGTCCTAGTTTTATTATTTTTTAAACTCTTTCTCCACATGTTTTGAATTGAATTTTTTATCCCTCCTATTTTAATGTTTTTAAGCACTTTTCTCATTATATACTCTCCGTATAAATTAAATAGGTATGTGAAGAGTATTCATGTCATCATTGCATATTATTAATTAAATTATTATTAAACATATCAATGCGTAATTAAATTATAACAGAAATTAAGATTATTTGTTACGTGCGATGCTTACAATTTCCCAGCAATTTTCATGGCAAGGCTCGATTTTCAGTCTAATTAGCCGCGATTAAATTTTCATTCTAAACAGTAGGCAATGACTCGGCAATGTCTCGGAAAAATAAAAGAAATATTTAACACAGAAAGCGTATTTTAACACAACAGACACGCACGTACTTTGCATGCGGAGTTTATTCGATGCACGGTACACTACGTACATTAAATACGATATCTAGTGGAAAATTGAGGCGCGACGGTGTAAAATAATTTTTAATTCTATGCCAAATCGATTTTATAATGGACATGAATTATTCAATGATGCGAAAACACACCGTGTACACAAATACACGCGTAAAAAAAATATTAAATAATATTTTTCGAACAAACTCAGAATATTAAGTTGTGTTCGTAGCTGTATTAAATTAATAAAATATTTACGGTGTCGATTTTCAGTAAATGAACATTTTATATTATTAAAATCATTATGTTTTCCCAATTTTAAAATGTAGAAAATTATAATACTTTATTATTGTTTTCCATGTATAACTTTCCAAAGGTAATTATTTGTTAATAAAAATGAAAGACATATTTTTCATATTTTCAGTCATATACACTGCAGAAATCCCAAGTAAATTGAGGAATAATATATTTTTATATGTTAATGTATATGTCTCTATTGATTATTTATTATGTATACGAAAATATAAATTAAATTTATAGTTAATGTTACGCCTTGCGGTATAGAGCAAGAGTCTGCTCATCAGCGGTACCAGTGTCTTGTATTGGATGGATGCGGAGCGGCAAACGGGGTGAGGGGGTCTCATCACTAAGCGCTGTGTTGCGCTGCGACTCAAGAGCATTTTTTATCTTCCGCATCACTACCAAATATTTTATAGATAATATATAGATTTTTAATTTTAATTTGATTATTTCAGATCATCTCTTGGCATGTTATAACCATTTTAATTTCGTTAAACTAATTTTGTAACCATATCTGAATAGTTAACACGACACTTCCTTGTCGCTTGTAATAAACTGTAAGTAATTATAAGTAGTTATTAAAAAATGGCAAATACTTTAACTTTTATCAACTGGTATCAACTATTTCCATCATGATTTTAGCACGAAAGAATGTCATTGTTCTCACAGTTTTGTGTTCAACAATTTTAACTTGAATAACTTTTTGTTATCTAACTTTTATTCGACGGCAACTATGCGATAGAGAGTGGAACGGATATATAGTAATTTTATTAATACAGTTATTAGTCGAGGGACGCTTGAACTTAAAAAAAAATATCTATAACGTCCATATAAGACTATAAAAAAAGACATAGATGAAGCAATACAAATATGGATGTTTTTCTATTAGATGCGAGATTTGACTTACTTTTGTTTTCAGTCAAATAAGTGATTTTCAGTTTTTCGTCAAACATATTTTTTTTATTATAGCTCAGATTAAATTATCATCTTCGGTCATCATCATCATCCTCAATTTACCCACTGATAGATTAAGACATCTCCTAATATTTTCCACGTTGTGTGGTCATAGTCTGTGTTCTCTTCCAAGTGGTCCGTGATAGGCCTAACTTTGATCCTTCCATCGCTCTCTGAGTCTTAGTTTTAGTTTCTCAAATACTCTTCTTCCTAGATATATTATTCGCGCCTACTCCTTTTTGAGGTTATATTGTCAAAGTTGAATAGTCTGGCAAATATATGCATGTTCCTCTATAATGATTCTCTGGACTTAAATCAGCTTTTGGACTTCTTGAGTCGACACCCCCATGTCTGAGGATCATGATAATTCTTGTTCCGCATCTTCTTGATTTTGGCTCTCCAGGATCCTCTGCATTCCGCATATATTACGATGGAGCTCGTGGCGTTCTTCACTTGGATGGGAGACCTGCTCTGACGAGCTTCTTCTGGCTATCGTTTCTTCTAGTGAAATGTCCAAAGTATCGAAGAATCCTTTTTAGACATATAGTAGAAGGTCGATCATCGTTGTCGTTCTCCATTTCTTTCAGGACAGACACGTTAGTGGGTCTAGCGGTCCATGGTATTGTCAACAGGCGTTGCCAGCACCACATATCAATGGTGTTCTCCTTTATGGTCCAGGTAAGTCGTAAGTAAAAATTGAGAATATCAAACTCTGCAATAAACGTTTTATGTCTTTTTTGGATCTCCCCCCTGTTTTTTCAAATTACCGATAGCTTTGTTTTATGTATTATATATCATGATTTTTATTTAGTTCATATTCATTAAGAGGCTACATAGAATTATCTCTATTTATATTATTGTCCTGTCCATTCCAGCGGAGATGTTTAAATAAATGATTTTGGAGAAAATACATCTCCTTGTGATGATTATAAGGTCCACAATCGGTGATTATAAGGTCCACAATCCACTGCCATTGTATCTTTAACCTAGCCGTGCCGTGCCTATTAGCGACCCCAAGTTTTTGATTTGTTTAATGTCTAAAAAAAAGTCTTAAGAATAAACATAATAAATAATCCTTATTGTCTGCAATTGCAAAAAAAAAAAAAGTAATATTGCTTTTGTTGCCACGGCGCGATGTTTTTTCTCGCTCGGCACTCGGCACATCCGATACAATGTGTCGAGTGTGAGTCACAGGTGCTGCTCAGTCTGCAGCGAGACATCGCCGAGAGCGTTGTCATTTACACCTCATATTGATTAGCTATAATTTAAAAAGTATGCATATCACGAATAACTATTTTTATTCTTAGAATAATCCAACTCAAAAAGATGATAAATTATTTATCTGTGGACATAAATGTTTCCGCAAAATTCCCCTTTAATCAATCTGTGGTGAATTAGTTTATAAAGAAAATCCAATAGACTTTAATAGAACGCAAAAAAAATCAGGACGAAATCCGAAAATAGCCATTCTAGAAGATCGTCTTTTAAGAAGGATCAGCTTACCCAACTGAATAAAAACTAGAGTATATATAAGAACAGAGTTCATCGGAGGTAAAAGAGATGAATTCAGTATCGAAACAGTACAGTAAAGGCTCAAAGAAGATGGTTTTATAGTAAGATCGGCGGAAAAACCACTTCTACTGAAACAAATACGCGTTTAAAGACTCCAATGGGTAAAAGTTTACAGAACCTGGACCAAAGAGGAGCGTAGGAAGTTATCTTCTCTATGAAAGCAAATTTAATTAGTTTAGCTTAAATGGCATTCAGTATGTAATGAGGAAAACAGGAAAAAGGCTAGAAGAAAAATGCATCAGACCAACGGAGAAGCATCCAGCAGGGAAAATGGTCTGGGGATGCTTTTCTTTTCATATAGTAGTAGATTTAGTATTCGTCAATGGAAATGCAGAAGTTTATATTAGGTGTAGTAAAAAGTCATGTCGTATTTTTAAAGGATAGTTTTAGAATCAGTTATTTTTAGTCTTTTGACAAATCAAGACGTGTTATTTTAGTGTGTGCTTGTCAAGACAAGTTCAATATAAAAAAAAAATATTTTTACTCGACCCAGTCGCAATGGACGAATTTGTTCCTTCAGAAGACCATTTACAAAACTACATACGCATACTCTTTCAGTTTCTCTCCAAGAAAAACGCAACTATCGCTACAAGAAATATTTGCGACATTTATGGTGACGTATTAGATGTCAGAAAATGTCAACGCTGGTACAGAAAATTCAAATCCGAAA
>JAGXCT010034067.1:17476-39438 GCA_022495035.1 Philopotamus ludificatus
AAGGTTTCATAGATTCCTGGCTGAGAACAACTTTACACAATACGCATTGTGGCTTTTCTATTCCATTGCTAGTCAAGTTAGGAAAGCCAAATTTCAGATATTTCAAAAAACCCTTCGCGACCCCCTTGGGAGTCCGCGACCTACAGGTTGGAAACCTATGACCTAGTTCTTATGAACGTATATTCTTATAAACAAGCAAATTCTCTATGTTGTTGTATCTATCTATAATAGCTATGTAAATCAATTGATGTCCTTGTAGATCATTGTTTTGTTTCAAGTAAGCTTATTGCAATAATTCGCCTGAAAGTTATTTGCGTCATTTTTCCATTTGTTGAAATCGGTTTTTACTGCAGTGTTCTATAACAAGTTCGACAGTCCCTCCAATAGCAGTTTCTCCTGGAACGTAAATTTCCAAAGGAGGGGCTGCCAAACTCGTTATAGAAAACCGCGGTATAGCAGGAAGCGTTACATAAGGTTTGATTAAATTTCAAGTTTTCTTTTGCTCATCAATAATTTTCTTTTTTACCCAGTATTTTGGACGTCTAATTTTCATTCGTGGAAATAACTTCAATGCCACTTTAAGTTAATTATCGTTGAATAAATAAATATATAATTAAGCTGGTTATAATATTATCTGCGCGTATAAAATATTAATTTTCCATTAGCGCATTATGAGGCTCATTTGTCATCTGTCATTATCCGGTGGATTGAAAGAGAATTAAATTACACTGAATACGTCAATGATTGATGACTAATTACGCTTAAAATTAATAGCTTGTCACGTGTGATGAATTTACATACTGTTATCGCGGGGGATTGGAGGGATACCTGCGAATTTTCGGGGATAAAAATGCGGCACACATTTAAAACAAAAAAAAATAATAATAAGCAAGCAAATAAATAAGATGGAGACTGACGTATACTGCTGTATTTTGGTGTATATGACGCAATGTTTGTCTCTTGAATTGTAGCAAACGTAAACGCTCCCGACGTTTTTACGGTGACACATTAAAGTCATTGCGATAGAAGATATACGAGCGCGCGTGCCTCCGAAGGTAGATAATTTTAGGCCATTTCTATGGTGCGTCAAGGAAATGGCCGGATGTTCAATGGTGCCATTTTCGATTTAGAACCGAGTTTTAAATATTCCGGCGCTGAGAGTTTAAAATTAACAGTTTTGTGGGTACCTTTATCGAATGAAAATGCCATCGAATGGAAAATTTTAAGCAAATTAAAAAATAATATTTTATCTCAGAACTATTGATCTAAAATATTTTGTATTATCGTGTAAATAGATACCCTTTTAAAGATAGGTATTCATTTTAGACAAAACAGATTTAATGCATTGCAAGGACATCATAAAAAAATTAAAATACAAACTCTCACTTATGAATCAACGCTTGGATTTAAATAATTAATCAAATTGTTGAACTTCTGCGCCATTGCCAAGGTATTCCGAGGGCAGCCAAGCCCTTTTTCCTAGATGGTCGGATCGTTAAGACGCTGCTCCATTTCGTTCCGTCATAAGATGTAGTCGCCATCTTGTTGCGCTACACACGGATGCCGCCATTACTATAGACACATCCTTTCATCTTCTCCATGGCAAACCACACCAACTAACAATTGACAGACATACGACACCATTAATAAGTAACAGACATCGCTAAAAAGAAGACCTTGCAGATCATCAGGCTCCGGATCCCCATTGTGGCTGTCACTGCCTGGGACGCATGCAGGGAGACTACCAGGAGACTCTGCTGATCCAGGTAAGGAGACTTCCCGATCACTATCATGATATTTCGAATTAATAATTAATAAATTCTGTTTCAAACATTTACAAACCCAATAAATTTGCTTATCTAAGAATCTATCTTCGGTGAAAATAGAGGCTTCATCTTGAAAAAAAATCAACTGTCTAATTAAAAGCTATGATCATCTTGAAATACGGATTTAGCGATCATTCCGGCCAATGCTTTTATGATGCGAAATTTGCCACCATCGATAATTTTTTCGTACTGTATTTTATGCTTTTTAGTGTTATGGCGTGTTATGGCTTGGAATTGATTTAATGTCATATATCCTTGGTTGAATAAATATTTATATAACAATTAATATTAATTCCGATTCAACTGAAATCTTATTAATATTAAACAGTGTCGTGGTTTGGCACTGGAGGAAATAATATTGTGAGAGTTTTATTCCTCTTGCATCTTTAGAATATTAATCAAATCGTTATATAGGTGAATAGTGCTTTGGAATATTTCTGTTATGCCATCCATCCATCGTAGTCAAATAAATAAATAAACTAATAAATACTGGGAGATCTATCCATCTTTCCAGGAAAATAATTTTAGCCAACCATTTTTTTATAATGTTCCAGGAATAATTTTAAGCCTTTCGTTAGATTTACGTCACAATCTGTTTGATACTATCTGGCCCAATTAAGCTGAATTAGTTTATTACAGATGATGACTCTCTCTTTCTCAATTTTAGAGTACAATTTTATGTTCCTTTACCTATTGAAGACTAGTTTTCTTCATTTTTGCAGTCACAAATGATCTTTCGACTTGGCATAATGAGTTAAAGCACTGAACTTTAACCTTCATTTCCTTCTCAGAAGAAGCAATGTTCATATCCATAGTTCCTTGATATTTTTAAGGAATCAGCTCACTGTTGCTTGGTCTCTTTTTACTTTATGTAAAATATTTAATACTAGCTAGTTTTATTAGGGGTACCCAAGGGTAATGTCGGTTTTTTTCAATGAAATTCAAAACGATTTTTCTTATACTTTATTTAACTTTTCTTATACAAAATAATTCCCTATATTATCTATAACCTTCTACCACCTTTCTTTCAAATCATCCTTCTTGTAAAGCTCTGCGGGTTTTGACTGAAAATAGTCTGAAAGGGCTGTATTCACCTCTTCTAAGAAATTGAAATTTTGATCTCAGAAAATGTTCCATAGAACGAATAAGTAAAAAACAGATGGTGCAAGATCCGGCGAGTATGGAGGAAGCAACAGGGTGACCCATCCAAGTTTCTGAATATTTTCACACGTCAATTTTGCAACATGAGATCGCGCGTGAATGCGTGTGGTACCCAAACACCTTATTTTAGAATCATTCCCAACTTCTTTAGGATCCTCCGAGTACTGGACCAGAATGTACCGACCTTTTCCGATAATTTTTCAATGGTGAGCATCGGGTCGTCTTCGATTGCAGAATTTACGACTGCTACATCCGCCTGGACGGGTCGTCCACTTCGAGGCTCTTTTTCCAAACACAAATTACCAGATTTAAATTTTTAAACCATCGTTGGCATTTGCTGGCATCCAATATGTCACCGTAAATCTCGTAAATATCCTTTGTAGCCTCTGTCGCTTTCTTTTTAAAATGATATTGAAAAAGTATACAGCTCCGCAGATGTTCCGACGGACACGTCTCTCCCATTGTCGTCAGAGGGATAAAGTAACCGTTTTTTTCTAAAGACCACGAGCAGGTAGCCCCACTACAGAAGAGAAACTTATAACACATCCTTATTGCCTAACAGACTGAAGAAGACTAGCATTAACGACATTACTTATGGGTACCCCTAATATATATCTGCCTTGACTTTTTTAACGCGTGTTTCTATATGGCGGTCCTGATTTCTTTGTTATAGGAGGGTTGGCTGTACCAATATGATTTTTAAACATTTTGTATTTCGTTGGCGCTTGAAAAATATCCGATAATCCCCGCTAATTCGATTCGGTCGTATAAATGCGTTTTTATCGTCGGCCAAACGACAATAGCTGGCAACACTGTCCCGGAAGGAGTCGTTTGATCTGGCGGGGCGGCTTCCTGGGGCCGATATGTTCCCGGTAATTAATTCCCATTCAGTTGGCAGGTGGTGTTGGAACATTCAGGTTTTAATTAGCAAATACCAGTACGCCAGGCTGGAGGGGCCATTTGAAATGTTAATTGTCTCTTGGCCACGGCGCTTGGGAATCTTGGTCCAGATTGGATGCCCTGCCGTCGGAATTTGGATACAAGCAGGTGCACGTGGTACAAGATCGATGTTCATTAATTGAACGGCGTGGACACCCTCGATTATCCCGAGAGCAGTGTTCCATCGAGAGATTATTCCCGGTACTACTTAATATATACCCTACCTTTACTAATAATTTAATATTTTTTTTATTATCAAACAATCTGTAAATTTCTACGAAAAAGATTTACTCTTCAAAAGACGTTCAATTTTACTCTACTATTTACATTATTTTATGTGAAAAACATCAGAGTCTATAATTCTTTAAATTTTTTTCATTTTCAAGTAAAAAAATCGTCTTACAAAACACGTAAAATCTTTTCAACAGCTAACAATAAACATTCCACGTGACTACCAATGGCATTATACGTCAGACACAAATGTGCCGACACAACAACAACAATTTGTATATATATTTATATATTTTTTATTCGCAAGAGATTAACTATAATATTTTTCAAAGACTCTTAGATGTCTCGAATGTCAAAACCACAGACATGCGAATTTATAATTTTTCATCAAATATAATTCAATTAAATATATTTCACATACTATTCGTATCTATGAATAATAAATTATATTCAACTTATAATCACAGTATGTAAATTTTATTCTAATCCAATCCCATTATAGTTTTGTTAATTGTTCTATGTCTAATAGAAATTTATAGTCTTCCATATGATCTCATAGTAATTATTCGGCGGTGATTATTATGAATAATGAAAATAGAAAAACGATTGATATGTTGATTTCGTTCCATTTACAAAATCAAATTAAAATTCCCTAAATCGGTATAGCAGGGAGCGTTATAGAAGGGTTTATTGTATATCTGTATTTTAAATGAATAATTTTTTTTTATAATATATACTTTATTAAATAGTAATCTAGTTATATACATTTACCCAGAGTTCGTAAACTATCCCAGGGAGTATTATAGGAGATTTGCTGTATATCTTTCTTGTGATAGATTAAATTTAATTGTTTTTTGTACTTATTACATCATAAAATTGAATTATGCATGCTGAAAATCTAGCTATATATATTTAACCAGAGTTTCGTAAATTATCCCAGAGAGCGTAATCTAAGTATTTATTGTATATCTTTCCTCTGAAAGATTAAATTAAATTATTTTTTATAATAATTACAGTATTGAATAGTAATCTAGTTATTTACATTTACCCAGCGTTCGTAAATTATCCCAGGGAGTATTATAGGAGATTTGCTGTACATTTTTCTTGTGGAAGATTAAATTTAATTGTGTTTTGTACTATTACATCATCTAGCCATATACATTTAACCAGAGTTTCGTAAATTATCTTGAAGAGTTTCAACGTTTTATCTTGAACTATTACAATGAGTTTCAGTCAGTTGAGAGAGTGCTGTTTAAAAATAATGTTTCAGTAGCATAAACGTTTTTCAGACAGTACAAAGTGAAACATGGATCTGCTCCGTGGATTGCGACAGGAACGTTAACCATCGAGAACAAAAAGGGTTTGCTCGTGATCCCGCGATAATTAGACGTACTTCCGATAATTTTTCAGCGGAAACGTGCCAACTTCCGTCCCCTAGCGCAATCAGAGGGTATTCGTCAGCGCTGCAGAGAGCGAGAGACCTCTTTTTTTTTGAGTGCTCTAACTGGAGAAATGCATTAGCTGGGGGTCCTCCATTAGAGCGCCGTGGCCCTCCGAGAGGTTATCCGTTAAATGTTCTCGGGGGTGGAGCACGTCCGGAACATTATTTAAGTATGGACAACATGTTACAAAGGAATGAATAACCTACACGATGAGAATCGCGATAAGATACCCGAGGACGAATGAAAAATTCGCTCCTCTCCTCCACTTTATTCTTGTCCTCTTTTCGGGACAGATTCCCGGTCGCTCTTTTCTTGCACGCCAGAGTGCATATTTATTTTGTAGCAACACCGTTTCGTGTTGCCGTTCTCTAAAAAAACACACATACAATGTAGTCTCTCGCTTTGATGGCCATAATTTATCTTATCATTATATTCTATAAAGACGACCCTGTGCACAATTCTTCTCGTTCCATTTAAAGGCAAAAAAAAAATAAAGCCAACACTGAAAATTGTATTTTTCGCGCGCGAAAATTTTCAATGGGGGGGAAAACTCACCATCGATCCGTTGCATTACAAGCTTGGTGGTAATTCGCCGACGGCAACCGGTGATCGTCGACAACCGTGTACGTGTCAAATTCAATTTGAAATTTATCCGCAGTGTGCATTCGGCTAAAAAGCCGCAATATTTAAAATCCGCATAAAACCGGGCCGTGTATATATTTGCACGCTAATCGAAAACAGTATGTTAATCCGGGCGCCACACAATATTTTGAAACGCGTGACCTCAAAATTTGAAATTAAATTCAAATTCGGCACAAAAGCCAAACATGCCGCCACACTCTGCGAAATGAGGAATTTATGAATTCTCCCGACGTCCCTCCCCTTCCTTTATTAAAGGGAATTAATTAAAAAATGAAAAGTCAGCCACCCCCCCACCTCTTCCATCTCTCGCCGTATTATTTCCGCGAATGTACAAAGATTGTAAAGCCCTGGCGACGGAGAACGAGGCGGGGGAAAGCCTCTATTATATAATATATTTATTCTGCCTAATTATTCTTAAAAAAAAATTAAACAACCGGTATTCCGGAAAACAGAATTTGCCTATTTTCCGATAATTTCATATCGGATATACTCAGTCAAATTTATAAGATAATTAGGGGCCTCGGAGACCATATTCATTATTTAAAAAAAATAGTTTTGTTTTACCTTTTTGTGAGCTATATTAAACCTGAAGAGGGTCTAGTGCAGGGGTGAGCAACCCGCGGCCCGCCACACTTTCTCGTGCGGCCCTAAAAATATTTTACATTTTGATTGAAAGCGATCATTGATCGAGATTAAGAGTTGCTGTGTCGTCTATATCTGCAAATATATACAATTTTGGCAATGAAGCAATGCCAAAATTGTCATTAACCTATTTGGGACTCCTTTTTGTTTTTTGAGTCGTGAAGCGATTACATATTGTTATATTTTTATATAAGATATTAATCCACTTTCCCCATTTCTGAGGAGCGTGATCATGTGCATGATTCCCCTTATGGAGGACCATGGACATGGTTTTCATGGGAATATATAGCAGTGGTTTCCTGTCTTCTGCACCGCAGTGATTTTATACTGAAGAGAAGGTTGCTCCGGCTTCCCTGAAGCTTATATTTTTTTTTTTGATGGCCTATTTTCCAAATGAAGGTCGTCAGTCCTCCATCCCACTTGTGGACAGAATGGTCACCCATCTGAATACTATCAGCGCTTATTGGCAATTAACTTTAACAATCATAATTTGATTGTAATTACCTCCAAGCTATGACGGGTACTCCTAGTTTTTGATTTTTCTCGAATAGCCCTTTTAACCCTTTCAAGAGCCAATTATTTCTAGAAGATTTTTACAATTTTTTTTAGTAACATTAGTCAAAATTACTAATTTAAGGCAAATGTGGAAAAAAATATATAAAATACACAAACAAAAATAAATTTAAATAAATGTTTTTTTTAGATAAAGTCATATATACTTAAAATTAAAAGATAATAAAAAAATGAACATATATAGAATACAAAATAAGTACATACATATATAAAAAACCAATTATATTAAAACTTTGGATATCATCGGATAACGTTTCTTCACCAGGAAGTGAAATTATCAGAAAAAAAAAATCAGAAATATATGCAACAATTTATATTGTTTATAATAAAACAAAGTGCAAAGAACATAAATCATCAATAAAAAGTTAAAAAATAAGATTTTACCTTGATAAAACTATTTTTTTCTCTCTAGTCAAACCACCGCGTGCGCGGGCCACCATAAAAACTGACATATGATGGTTATGTTACGGTCAATAAAAAAGATTTCTATTGCATCGTGTTGGTGACGAATTCCGCTAAATGTCACTATTTTAAAAAATTAAATACGTGCTTACCATGTGGTTTTTTGAAGCGAATTAAATCTCTGGGAAGCCCGCTTCCCACGGCTCGCGAAAGGGTTAATATGAACCCTGCGTATTACAAACTATTTGTATTTGTTATATTATAAATAATCATTCCTTTATTTATTTAACAATATTCGCTTCTGTAGCCACGGACGTGTTGATTTTTCTCGCTCCCATCCCTAACGATGTGCCGAGTGCGAGTGAAAAGTATAATAGTGACACGTGCCACGAGAATTTAGCAGCCGGTATATCGGTGGCGTGTTCTCAGTGTGCCGAGGGACGTCGTCGGGTGAGCGTGTCATTTACGCGTCAAATTGATTAGTTAAGAAAAAACAAAATTATGAAGCGTATCATGAATGACTATTTTTATTCTTATTTTTATCCATGTTCCAAAAAGTCGAGATATTTGTGAAGAATTCATCAATATCTTGAGTTGCAATGCTTGGGGTATATTTCGCTTATAAATAGATCCCCTTCGGACGACGCCGTTGGTTTTGAGCCCCTATGACGGATCGGTTAAAAGTGCAGAATCAGTAAAATATTTTATTAATATAAAAAATATATATAAATGTTTGAGAAGAACATAAAATATGCCTTAAACCCACCCCACTCATTTAAATAAAGATCGAAATGCACAGTATTTATTCCAATTAAAAAAAATAACGGATCTTTTGATAGAATTCAAGATGCTGTTGAAAAAATCTCCGCGAATATTTGAATATACAGGAAACCCTCCTATAACGCGGTATCCAACAACATGGTTCCGCTGTAACACACAAAAATAGAATATATTTTTTTATCAAGATATTGATAAAGAATTTCTTAATATTTTGACTTAAAATGCTTTATAATTTATAATGGAAAATAGACCCCCTTCGGACGACGAAGTTGGTCTCGAACCGCCGTGACGGATTGGTTAGATAATTTTTTGCCACATATATCTTTCGTCGTTTTATATTAGTATAGTATTTTAATTAATGAGTGTTTTATTTCTGTAGTTTTAATACAATGTTTATTTTGATAATAAAGAGATAATTTGAGTTTGTCACTCAGTTTTGTCTTATCATAAGTTCCTTAGATTGGGCCCGCTCACTATTTTTAAATTTGTAACTGGCCCGTTACGTAGAAACGTTCATTTGGTTATGGTATTTGGGTACCCAAAAAAACATGTATGCTTTTTTATTTCTTCGATTGACATAAAGCTGCCCCCGAATTAAATTCAAGGGGACAAAAATTCGTTACAAAATGATCATTTACCTATTTTTACCTTAGATCGACTATGAGAAATTTGAAACTGAATTATGTGTCCATCTTTCTAAAGAAAATGACATGGCAGTTCAATTACTTATGAAGAAGACTCAAATATAGAAGACAGTTTATAGCATAATCCATTTTTTTCGTTCAGATATTTATGATTTTTACTGAGAATATTTTTTTGTCCTCATTCTTAAACAAACGACTTAAAATAAATAAGTAATATTATTTTATTCCAAATTTAAAGAGCATGCCATTCAAAATAAGGCGTACAAGTATTTCAAACTAATCAAAGGGTTAAAAAAAACGGCACCAGGCGCAATCGGTAACCCTAACGTCCAACTCTTCACTCTCTGTCCCCCCAGCGGTCGAAATGTTAAGACGTTCCCAAATTTTACTCTGTAGTAAGATGTAGTCGCCATCTTGTTGCGCTACACACGGATGCCGCCATGACGACTCTAGATATATCCTTTCATCTTCCCTATTGCAAACGTTCTATTTGCGCTGTCACAAGGTTTCTCAGCCGGCCTTTGATCATGATTATTGGAGGAGTACTCTTTAGATACTCTTGTAACTAGACCGCCACGAGTGCCGTAACTGACAGACATCACAAAGCAGGGGGGTTATACGCTATATATTTGAATATAAATTATGTTGGCATTTCTATCACTGGCGATAGTAAAAGCTCCCCATGGACCGAGTCACGAATCCTTCTGTAATATTTTACCATGTCTATTTAACTTATTAAACCATATCTACCTCGAAAATTTACCGTCTAGAAGGGAACGCTATAGGAGGAACTGTCGAACTCATTATAGAAAGCCGTCTAATATCGCATCTACTAGAGTGAAGCCCATGACTGTCTTCACTCGATTGCTCCAGCGGATTCTGTCCCTCCTTTTATGCGTTACCAAGCGCGATGAGTTTCTCTATGATATCTTTTTTTCTAGCTTTATGAGACTTATGGTTGAGATTATCAATATTCCTCTATTTTATCCAGTTCGTCTAGGATAGAAGCGTATATGCGTTTAGCGGTCTAATTTTTTGTTCATGATCCACGTTTCTACGCTGTATATACAAATGGAGAATATCAGACTATTTGTTTCTAGCTCACAATTTCTAGTAGTATTTGTTTCCGTAAAATCCATAGAGATTGGAGATAGAAAACTTCTGTTACTCTCTCCAGATCCGAATAGCTGATTACTTCTTTCGTCTTTAACTAGCTCTTTACCGAATAAACTTATGCTTTTAATCGAATCTTAAAACGAACGTTTGTACTGGAAACCTCAAACTGCACACCATGATCAAGTTGAATGCGATTGTAACGTGCTATGCATTAGTGCACGAACTTTTTGTCCACATATAAAATAAATGAAAATACTGATTTTTCACGACTCGATCTTTACAAAAATGACGTGCATATTTCCGTCGTTGCCTTTAGTTTTAGATGTAGATTTGATTATTTTTTTCTAAACGCCCTGTACATGGGATAGGGCAGTTAACTGCGACAAATTAAAGGTTGTCCAACAAATTTTATCGCCATTCCGATTAGAGCTGTTTTACAACGCTCACGAACATTTCCGTTGCCTTCAGTCTAAACTAGGGCCAGAAGACAAATTGTATTCGCTGCATTTGCATGCACTTGCCATAATTTGTCCTCTGTTTTATGCAAATTATTTTCATAAATACTGCATCAAAAATACATAAATATTCCATTGCATTATGCATACGTGAGGACATAACAGGATATTCATACATCAGTTATATTAATATAAATGTATGTTCCATCATACTGCATTTAACTTATGATTAAATGAAACTTGCCGAGATCAAACTTTTCCTATCATACGAATTGGATGCAAACAAAACTTTGCGTTTACTCATCTCCGGTGAAAATTCAATCTAATGCCATATTCGACGATGCCTATTTATAAAACGTAATGAAATGCATAAATTTAGAAAAAAAACCTATTATTTCTTAACGTTTCAACTTTATATTCTTAGGACAGACCTAACTTTATAATTATTCTAGTTAAATAATATTCTTGTATACCGGCACACTTCTCATATGAAATATTGTTTGCAAACTTTAAACTTCGGCCCAACTCTAATAAAACTTGGTTATTTTTCTAAACTTTATATTGCATCCCGCATAGTTGGTCAATCATGTCGATCAAATAATCAGTGACTATGTATATATAATAATAAAATACTTAAAACGATTAAAATATTAGAGTATTTTGTCAATTAACTAGGCATATTTAACAGTGGCGTACGGTGGTGTTGATTTTGGGTGTGCTGAATGTGGAAAAAAAAATACAGTCTTTTTTTTAATGAATTTTATTAAAGAAAGAATAGAATTATTATATAAATAATAATAAAATTCATTAAGAAAAAAACTGTATTTCTTGTTATATTTTTTTTCCACATTCAGCACACCCAACATCAAGTTCACCGTACGCCACTGATATTTATTTAATCATTAAAAATCTAATTATTTAAATATTCTTCATCTTTCAGCAAACGTGCTTAATATAAATATACTTTTTTCGCAAATTATATTTTATTAAAAACAAATACTTTCTTTATTAGCAAAAAATCATTTGATTAAAAAAATATCGCTGTTAAGATAAGCCTCCATATTCGCCGAATATTGTCACTATGACTTCTCCTATTTCTGAGGTTAAACAAATATGAAAAACTACCCATTGTCAGCATTTGGGATATGAAGACAGACTAGCTGAAACAACTAAACACTAGATTAAAAATTAGGTGCTAGAACAATCATGGCTAACTTATGACTCGTGTGTGAAAGATGATACATCTCGTTTTAGCAGATAGGGCATACGATAATGTAGGAAAAATGTGGTATTTTTTAAACATTGTTTAAGAGTTATAGAATTAAATTATTTAAACTATTCAATTTAAAGCCTGCTCAAACTCCTTCACTGGCAATAATTTTTTGCATTTTTTACAGAAAGATATAAAAATGCAGCTTTAGCTGATGTTCTAGTATGTGAGGTGGCAGAACCAACAAAAAATATTTCAGCGATTTTTGGAGTGTTTTCTATAAATTACGGTATTTTTTCAGGTTAAGGATCTGTAAATTTTCGTCAACTGCCATAAAATAAACTAACGAATGGAGATATCCTAATTAATTAGATTACCTAATTTTTATAATTTTATTAAATTTGAGATTTATTATAACTATACTTATAATTCGATTGTATTAAACGAGTTTTTAAAATTTGGAGTTAGAGGATAAAAGAAAAATTATATTAAATACATTCAAATTTAGTTCAACTTACCTCAAGGTGTAATGAAATGAACGGCAGCGCCCGATGGGGGGACCTAACGTCCCCCTTGCTTATTAGAGCATGCATCGATGCAACCTACCCCCTGGAGTAGCCTGGGACATGTGCATACGAAGAAAGATTTCTTAAAGATGTAATATTTATATTAATACATTGCCTACGGGGAACGTGGATTCTACGACAAAAGCATTTTTGTGTACGTCCGGGACGCGCATATCACATTCTAGCCGATACTATGCGATTGAATGTTGTGTTTTTTTCAAATATTTTCTTATCGGTAGGATACTTAGTAGTTGTTATAGCAATACGAAAACATTTAGGGGTAAGTGCAAATAAAATCATTCATTCAGAATATTTTATGTCTCTTTTACAAGAAGGTGTGTATTTTGAAATATTAATATTTAAACCTGAAACGAATCCTATTCGAGATTAGCATCAAATTTTATTTTGTCATTACACCCGACAGCTTTTGGGCATTTTTGTTCAATTTTGTAAAATGAAACAAGATAGTTTTATAAGTGAACTTTATGAAGACTATAACAATATTTACGATAAAGAGAATAACAGTGAAACGGAATCAATTAAAAATAAACCACGACAACATTCGAAGTTATAAAAACAGCTGTCGTGGAAAGTAAAATATTAAGCTAATGTAAATGTACGTATTACGTGGTAATAAATCATCGAGAAACAGAGGGTTCATCATACTTTTATAATGGTTTATAACTAAAATTTTGAAGCAACTGACAAATGCATTAACTTTGGCACCGCCTTTGTTTTTAAGGTAGAACTGTTAATTGGTCCAAATGATAAATTAATTAACAAAGAACTAGAATAATAAATAATAAAAAAAGAAAGGATTTTGGAATAAATATGAACCTATCTTCTTATTTGACTGACCATATGGCGTGCGGTGATACAATATTTACGTCACCCAAAGTGGGCTTTGGCTCGTAAAAGTTTGGGAACCTATGGGTTAAATAAATAAAAGAAGTCACCTTGCTATAACGAAGAAATCGGGACCACGTGATAGAAAACCCGCATTATAGAAACCAATGGCACTCATATTAAATCCATTTGCACATTTTAATTTACCTTGTTCTATTTTTCATATTTTTATATTATATATTTTGTCAACCAAAGCGCATACATATTTACAAAATATGACCTTGAAAATTTTACGTACTAAGAGGGAGCAGTATAGGAGGGATTTTTGAACTTGTTATTGAAAGCTGCAGAATAGCATGGAGCTCCGTTATATGAGGGTTCACTGTAAATTACTATTTATTCCTTTATTTGGGTTTTGATCCTTGGGATTTACTGCCTTAAATAAGGGACTCTCCTGATAATCAGACAAATTCAGTGTTTAGTAAACATTGTATTACCCATAAGTAATCTAATTTTTTTCAATCAAAATTTTTCTTATACTTTATTTAACTTTTCTCATACAAAATAGTTCCCCATATTAATTATAACCTTCTGCTACCTTTCTTTCAAATCATCCATGCCCTTATTGTAAAAACTCGGCGGGTTTTGACTGAAAATAGTCTGAAAAGGCTGTATTCACCTCTTCTAAGGAATTTAAATTTTGATCTCTTAGAAAATGTTCCATAGAACGAAATAAGTAAAAATCAAATGGTGCGAGATCCGGCGAGTATGGAGGATGCAACAGAGTGACCCATCCAAGATCCTGAATTTTTACACACGTCAATTCCGCAACATGAGGTCGCGCGTGAATGCGTGTAGGACCCAAACACCTTTTTTTTTAATCTTTCCCAACTTCTTTAGAATCCTCCGGGTACTGGACCAGGATGTACTGACCTTTTCCGATAATTTTTCAATGGTCAGCTTCGGGTCGTCTTCGATTGCAGAATTCACGGCTGCTTCATCCGCCTGGACGGGTCGTCCACTTCGAGGCTCGTTTTCCAAACACAAATCACCAGATTTAAATTTTTTGAACTATTGTTGACATTTCCTGACATCCAATATGTCACCGTAGATCTCGCAAATATCCTTCGTAGCCTCTGTCGCTTTCTTTTTTAAATGATATTGAAAAAGTAAACAGCTTCGCAGATGTTGTTCCAACTGACACGTCTCTCCATTGTCGTCAGATGGATAAAGAAACCGTTTTTTTTGTCTAAAGGCCATGAGCAGGTAGCCGCTACACATGAGAATTTTATAATACGTCCTTACTGGCTAACAGACTGAAGGAGACTATTTTAAAGATGGCGCATCGATCAACGACATTACTTATGGGTAACCCTAATATAACTATAAATAAGTACAAATTTACTTTAATAGTTTTATAAGGAGTGGAGTCCTTTGAACTTGGTAAAAAAGTCTTCTGCAAACTAGAACGAAGGGTAAAATGGAAGGAAGCAATTTTGGAAGAATAAATAGAAGAAATAAGTAATAGGATCGAAATGGATTCAGTCTGAATTAGCTGATAAGAAGGACAGATTCTTCACATACCCTTATGCTTTGTTGACGATGTCCCGTCAACAAAGCATATGGTTACCGATTAAGGAGTTTGTGTACTTACGTATGTCCATGTTCTCCACCTCGGCGTAAACAGGACGCGCCCACAACACGAAGAGCAACAGTATTCCGATGACTGTTCTCGTCATTGCGGGCTCCATTTGGGCTTCTGTAAAATAAAATAAATATGTCAAAACAATATTTGGGCTACAATCCAAATCCCACTGGGTCAATTGGCAATGAAAATTTCTCAAAGGTCACCGGCACACTTTCGACGTCGTCTTTACACTTTTATTGCATTAAAAGCATTTCGCAAGAAGGACGGAGGATGGAGCAAACACTCCTCCAGTGTGCAAACAAGCCGACTCCATCCAGCCGGAGGAGTGTTAATATTTAACAAGGAGGAAGCATCTCCGGGCATGTGAGGCTTAATGTCCCTTTGTTGCCGGTAACAAAGTGCTCTGTTTTGTTTACGAATATAATAGATGCCTCGGTTAGATGCCTCTAATATATGTTTACCTCGGAGAATTTGTACGAATTCGCGCTATGTGCCATTCTGGTCCGGATTCACAAATGAGTGCGACCTTCGGCCATTGTTTCGCCACTACCCCTACACGAGATGAGGGTAGTGCGACCTGCAAAAAAACTTCTAACACCGATTGATGGTAGCCGCCGGGCCATTCGGCCCACGAGCAAATGATGATAATGGAAATCTTAAAAAAATACATCGCCCTCGTTCATCACGCTACCTTATTTAAACATCGATATCATATTAATTATATTATTTTTTTTAATAAAAATAATAATCACATGCCATTAAAGCGTCTACGATTATTCATATGATCGCGTAAATAGTTTAGCCATTTTTTTCTGATTATTATTTGTTATAATTTCCATGTCTTCGGCGATGTAAATTACAATTAACACGAACCGATTGAATTCTTACAGGCAATCTGAGATTTTCAGGAGACGCAAAAAAAAATTGAGAATTTCGCGTGCGTGGCCTCCATTTGAATGTTGCATTTACGTGAAAAAAAGTCAAATACATCGGTTAACTAACGTCGAGCACGCCAACGTCCAAATACGGCGGTGTTTTTCAGCTCCGATTATAGTTTCAGGATTTTTCACGCGGAAAAAATCGTCCAAATTTATTAAATCCATCATATGCCATGGAATTTGTTAATATGTTAACAAGGAAAATTATTTAAAAAATAAAATACAGATTTTCAGAAGATTGAATATTTTATACACTCAGTTAGCGATCAATAGCAGCGTCTTCTGCTATTTATTATATTTAAAAAAATAACATCACGCCATAATCTAGGCATATACGTGTACTGACGGGCATCAGTGTGTGTACTGACGGAGCGCCATCAATGATAAGTAAAGCCAATGGTAGATTATTTTTGTTTTAATCATTCTGTACTAATAATATACCACTGCATTATACACAAAGAGGCACTGTGTGGAAATACTTTAAATATACAGTACATTATATTACCGGTTGTGAATTATGTAAGTCCAATTAGAACAACTGAGAGAATATTTTGCTCGCATTTATAAACTCATTCTGAAGTGAACAATGCCTAGTAATATACAAATGCAACTTAATCCCTATTTTCCAACCCTACTATAAACGAAAGATGGTAGAAAAAGGTGCATGAGTTGTAAGGCGCATCTGAACTGAAAAAAATGATTCACGGTATGCGAAATGTTTGACACCAATGGTTTAATATTTTAAATATGCAGGTTATAACTTGAAAGATCACTAAAAGCCTCTGAAGGCTAATTGATCGGATTTTTTTATAAATGTTGATAATATTTATGAATTTAGTTTAAACCCAAATAAAAAATACATACTATTCATAGATCGATGGCAACCCTACACCTTAAAAGTAAAATTTTTAGATACTAAGTAACACCTAGCAAAACCTTTCCAAACTATGAGAAGAAAGAAGAAGATACGATTGAACAACGCTTATGAGTTTTTCTCTAATATAATAACATTGAATATAACAAAGACTTTTGAGGTACACAGAGAAAGAAATAAGTGAACATCAGATCGCATTCTGCTCAGGAAGATCAACGACTGACCTGAGATATTCTCTCTTAGACATAACTTGGAATAGACGTGAGAATTAGGCATTGACTCGCACCACTTGTCTATTTACTTCAAGTCAATGTATGATACAGTTTGCAGGTCTAAACTATACTACGTGATCTCAAAATTCTTCAGAAACTGTTGAGTATGATTAAAGGCCAGATGTAGAGTTATCTGAAGAATTGGAGATACATTGATACATGAATTGGAGAAGCAATAATTAAAGAGGCATTGGTGCTGATAATTTCAGCAAATTCATTAACAAATTAGTGTAGCTTCTTACATAAGAGAACGACATAGATGTTTTGGTTAGATTCACCAAATAATGAGCGATAATTGGCATCCTTATCTGCATAAATAAATCTCTGGTCTCTAACGGATTTCTCACCACAGAGCCAGTATACCCTGGGAAAGAAAACCCTAACATGCTGACCAATAATTGGTCTAGTCTTGATACTTTTGATCCCCTTCCTTCTCTCTGTGAAGGTCTTTCCCATGATGAAAGGATTGCTATTGCACGAAAGGGCTAATAATCAGTTGCGACTTGCTACTTGAGACTCGTTTTGGGCAGATGTGCATATAAAGCCTGTGTATATATATCCATATAGGTGTATGTGTGTGGTCGCTCGCTACCTGTCACTTGTGACTCATTATAAAGAGATAACGCCTTAGAGAAGAGAACAAACGAATACTCCTACTTTCCTGGACATAGTCGAGAGGGTAAAATCCGATACCAACAAGGTAAAAGATGTACGTCCAATGTCATGTACGTCCAATGCCAGCAATGGCCAAAAGAGGGAAACTCTTTACAAAAAACCGCTTACCAAGACGGCTTGGGTCTCCGCGGTATGAACACAAAAGAGGAGCTCCACGTCACGTGAGACTCAGAGTTCCTTTGGCATCGACTGCCATTCGAGAGTTTGGTAAGGCCCGTGCCC
Organism: Philopotamus ludificatus; assembly: GCA_022495035.1. Taxonomy (NCBI): domain Eukaryota; kingdom Metazoa; phylum Arthropoda; class Insecta; order Trichoptera; family Philopotamidae; genus Philopotamus; species Philopotamus ludificatus. The sequence continues at coordinate 35,581 of JAGXCT010034067.1, forward strand.
TCGGCGAGTTCTCACTCGCTGAAGACATGGGCCTTGTGGCTGGCAAATGATGAAGATGATAATGAATGGGCATTGGATTGTGGAACGATGAAGACGAATCTTTAAGCCCCGGAGAGTCGACGAGTACAGCTTCAAAGATATCCATGAATTTACATATATCGGTATAAACCGTACAGGAAAATTTGTGCTCTTTTGAATTTCAAAAGTATTTACGGCCGAGAAAAACTACAGGACACTCATCAGGACAATATCCTACGGATCTGAATGTTGGGCCATGGCACAGCAATATGGGCGACACTTGGATATCCTGGAGAAGTGTATTTTAAACTGTACTCGACGACAGAGAATATCGTATTCAACCCAACGTTTCAGCTGGTTACAGTATACTTCAGGTTTCATGAAGTCATAATGGATCACACTTATGCCAGACCATCTTACAAATGGCATGAACGTTTAGGGTTATCTTATTGGATCCATTTACAATGACTAAGGGAGGGAAAATCCCGACAGAAAACCCTGATCCTTTCACTTAGTGGTTGGATGTGGAGTTGACTGTCCCACTCTAGAAAATCTGATCCCTTGTCATTTACCCACAGCGTATTTACCAGCTTGGGGTGCAACGAAAGCAGTTTTTTTTTAATTAAACTAACTCTGTCTAGAGAGTCTAAGACGTATGTAGGAGAATAGACAGTGTTCATTCGCCTGAGCGATTAAGTAAAGACAATCAGGGAAATTTGGGTGAAGGATGGTGACTATCCACAGTCATGAGGGCGCTGACTCAAAAAGGGAGATGGCAGAAGGAAATTAGTTGTGTTCAACTATCCGACTAAAACGAACAAATACTTTATAGCATCTTTATTGCTGACCATGTCTGCGAATCTAATTGGAACATCCACAAAAAGACAGCTCTAAGGGAAATATTGCATCTAAAGGCATGGAGTGGGTAATAATGCGCGCCGTTCAGGTGAGGACAGTATCACAGAAAGTGACTGAACTCACAAGAACAGTTAAACTGGGTTAAACTCTTGATCCAAAAATCAGAAAAGTCAGCTATCGAAAATGTGTATGATCAAAAAACCTTTCTGTTAAAAAAAGTATAATCAAGGTTGAGGTGGTTAGAGCTTGTACAAAGGAACGGTGCTTCATTGGGACTGATTGGAAGGTGGAGAGATTTTGCTAGATGTGGGCAATACGTAATTTTCCATTAGGATCACTTGGTTGATGGTGACATTTTTTTTTATAAATAAATGTTAGTTTATAAGTACTCGTGTTTCTCATCGGTTAAACAACCAGTGGTTGAAAATACGAACCGGGTTCAAAACTTTTTCCGGCATAATGCCTTTTTAAATCAGGACGCACTGACATGTGAGGACATACATTTGCGGAAATGCGGAGAATATAAGCAATGCAAAAACTTTTCCGCGGAAAATGGCAAATATTTATTCATAAAGTGATGCACGAATTCCGAAACGTCTAAGTATAAAGGCGTGTTCAGACTTCGCCGAGTAAATGACATACGGCGAGGGTGAGGGCCCTCCCACCCGCCGCACACAACAAAATGAAATTTCTAAGACTTCTTCTTCGGCATTTATGCAAAATCAGTAGTAATAAGAGCACAATAGAATGTGCGAATGTGAGGCAATCATAAATGCATTCACGAGAGCGTACAGAAACTTGCCAATTACATGCCGGGCACGCGCCTACGCGCCAATTCAATTTCGACGTCTTTGAAACAGTGCGAGACAACAGTGCCCGTTTTTCAGCCGACGACAATTAATTGAAAGAATGTCGCCAGTTCGGATATAAACCCAGCTAGCTATGCATGTTTAACGATCTTCCACAACTACCGTCTATCGGATGCCTGCGGTAACTTTACATTGAAATTTAGTGGCTTTACCTGCATCTGACGTATCCACTTAATTTAAAAGTCATCGTAGCGAGATGAAATATGAAAGCATGGGATCGATGTAAATATCGGAGAATTAAATTGAAAATACAGGTAATAATGGCCAGACGGTAAACGGCAAAGAAAAGGCTTTTTGTTATCGATACAGTGAGAAGCAAATGATTAATCGCAGCCGCTTCAGTGTAAAAAAAAACTATTTTTTACTAGATGCGTGAAATTAATTCTCCACCAATGCATAATTTTATTAGGAATAAAAAACCAAGATCATTTAAAAAGAGATAATAAAAAAAACTCGTTGATTATATGGCTTTCTATTGCGTGATTCCGATTTCTTCGTTATGGAAGGGACTGTTGAACTTGTTATAGAAAACTGCAGTATAGCAGAGAGCGTTATAGCGGAGGGTTTACTGTATTTAATTGGCTTTATCTGAACTAATCACTTAAGAGAAAGGACCCAGCGATCTTATCTCCATAAAAGTATTGCTGTTTTTAGAAAATATTCTTTTTCGTTTAAATGAGAAAGAAAATTATTAAAGATATGCTAACACTTCTACTTGGAAAAATAATTGATGCAGAATGAGCAAAACCTCAAGTACAATAAAAGTGAAGAGCATGATTGACTCAAAAAAATTTTAAAGAATAATTTCGTCATATTTTTTTTCAAGAGGTAGAAAAATATTGCTTTGAAGGTAATCACCTCTAATATTCAACCAATGGATCAAGGTGTAATACATACATTTTAAAAGTATTAACTACTAAATGCATTTAGGCAAGTAGTCGTTAATCGAATTTTAAAGATAGTATAATATTATTAAATCTAGAGGAAGAAGATTTCGTGATTTTATTAACAGCCATTCAACCGAAATGAGCATCGAAGTGTTGATAGAACTTGAGGGCGAGAGAATAGAAGATATGTTATCAGAAGAAGAGAATTTGTCACAAACATGGATGATTGTTTAAATATGATACGGAGTGGCTTAGCTGATCTCAAGGAAAATACTCTATTCAAAGGCATTGAATAATGTTGTTGCATGCTGTACCATTATTTTCGAGAAAACGGCTACTAGACGGTACTTAAATTAGTTTGTACGTCAATATACGTATATATGTACAATCAGCCCTCCTATAACGAAAAATCGGGACCACGTTATAGAAGCCATGTTGAACAAAACCTATCCATCGATCATCTTTCCAGTCGCTTATTTTAAATGTCCTTTATTCTCCACTATACATTTTATTAAGGAACTCTATAGGAGCTACTGTTGAATTGTTATTATGAACTGTGGCATAGTAATGAGCGTTATAGGAAGGTTTAGAGTAAATACTTTTTTGTGCAATACTTGAATAAATAATAATTTATCTATGTTTTCTTCATCATTATTTGCAAGCCACGAGACACTTATTCACTAAGCCTTACCAGGCTTTCGAATAGTAGTCAAGACCAAAAGAATTTGGGTCTCACACGTGACGTGACGACCCCCCCTTTTGTGTCCATACCACGCGGACACAAACCGTCTTGGTATGCGGTTTATTGTGATAAGTTTTCCCTCTCTTGGTCATTGCTGGTAACTATTAAGTTGTTCGGAAGGTAATTTTGTTTTTTTTATGAAAATGAAAGATCCATTCTGGTCCAATACCTTTTGGCATCTTTCTGGCAGTATCTTGATTCCACGATTATCAAATTTTTGTTCTTTGCTGGCAAACAACTGATTTTTTACCTCCTTATTTAAAGTAAAGGTTTTACACTCTAAAAAAATTTGTAGAGATCACAACAAATAATATTTAGAAGGTGTCAGATCTGGAGAATATGGTGAGTGTGGTAGTATATCTCATCCAAGCTGTAAAAGTTTTTGGCGAGGTAACAAACTTGTATGAGGTCTCGCATTATCTTGGTGGTACACCACACCTTTTCTATTGATCAATTCTGACCTTTTCTGTTTAAGTGAATCATT
>JAGXCT010034068.1:0-35081 GCA_022495035.1 Philopotamus ludificatus
TATAAATGCTGAAAATATAATATAGATAGAAATCGTTTATTTTTATTATTAATTCGTTTTCCATCGGAATAATGGATGAAATATATATTTCTACTATTTTGATTAAGTGCTATTTTATTTGGAGGATTCCCGGGAAATGGAAGTATTATTTTTCAACCCCACCCGGTTCATGGAAAAAAAGGAGCGAAAAAAATACGCGTAGGAAAAATAAGAAAACCATCGAAGAAACTTGAGATTGCCGAATGAAAATATATACAAGCGGAAATAGATGAATAAAGCCATCGCCGACATTTTTATTTTATTGAGATCGTGTTTGAGACGAGAATTTATAGCGGAATTATACAATATATTAAAATATTTTATCTGAGATATATAGAAACTGTGATTAATTAAGAAACGAGTGGCTGATTTACGACATACGTGCAAAAAATATTTTAGTGGAAAAAATACTTATTTAAAAGATTTTATTGCCATATGATATGGAATTCGTGATCTTCCATTATTTTTGGAATATGTTAATATTTTTAATATTATTACTTCTGATATATTCAATATATAATAAATAACCGACCAAATGTGTATAACAACTGTTGTGGTTGGCCTAATTTTTTTTTTAATATGAAGAATTTTGTATATACCTGTCCATCGAAGTGTAAATTAAAATATTTTAACATCAGCTATAAGTTTTGGAGATAAGAAAATACTTACGTATGTAATTATACAGTAAAATGCATCATCGAAAATATTTTCTTTTGGCTAAATTTCTATAAAAATCTTGCTTATATGATTAAAAATAATTTTAATTAAACTCACCAATTACCAAACTGTACATTTAAAATTGTTCTTTTAAGAAAGTTTTAAAACTCTCCAATCCAAATTTTGTTTTTCGTAATTGTCGAAAATGATGTTTTTATAATATAATTGGCGTTATTTAAACATAAAGTTGTTATAGAAATTTTTGCACAGTAGATGTATTTCACCAAAAAGCGTGTAAAAATTATAGAATTTATTCAAAATTAAAGAATTTTACCCTAATTTAACAAAAACCGTGTTATTTAAAATAATACAACATTGTTTAATTCGTGTAAAATATAGTATTTGTTTGTTTTAGTGGACCGTTTTATTTCAAAATTGCGTAAAAAAAATGTCGAGCATAAATTGATGGTTTTTATGTACATTTCGATTGCTAAAGAAACAATAAAATTCGTTTGTTAAATATATTTGAAGGAGGCGGTGACAGAACAAATGGAAGCCATAGAAAATGAAATCAATGACAATAAAATAAACTGGCGCTATTTCTATAAACACGAATAAAATCAGTTTGTTTAATGTGTAAGAAAGAGACGGCAACAAAACAAACGGCGGCCATTATTATTTTTTAGATGGTCGCCTTACCCTCGATCTGACAGAGAATGAACAATGTTAGAAGCAGACAACCTCAAAATAAGTTATTTCTTAAGATTTTTTTGGATAATTGACAATCAAAAAATGTCAACTCATAGGTGGGTTTTTTTTTAGAAAACGTCGATAATAAAAAACAACATTGAAAATTAAATAAATAAATGCAAATAAAATATGTAATATAACTAAAATAATCGTCAGGATCTATTGGGATCTATCTTACCCAATTTTTGGGGTACCCCATGTTTAAATATTTTCTCGAATTACTCTTTTAATATAAATCTCACATGTCACAAACTTTTTGGATTTGTCTAAGATAGTCTAAAGAATATATATTATAAATAATCATTGGTCGTCTTTATAGTCTGCAATTGCGAAAAAAAACATTTTTTTCTCGCTTGCATCTGGAATGATGTGCCGAGTGCGAGTGACACGTACTGCGAGAGCTCAGGCTGCGGCGAGACATCGCCGAGAGCATTGTCTCGCTGCATTAAATAAGCATATCATGAATCAATATTTTTATTCTCAAAATAATCCATTTAAAAAAAATGTTACGATGTCATGAAGAATTTATCAATCTGATCTGATTCACCCTTTTCAGACGACTAGGTTTAGAATAACAATCTTTAGAATATTTACATGAATGGCGCTCTGGAATCTGTTATGCCATCTATTCATCGAAGTCAAATAAGTAAATTAATATAATTCATTTTTATTTACAGTGAAACCCCGTTTTTACGTGCCGAGAATTCCGTTTTCCCGCTAATTGTGTTCAATTTTTACAATCCCGTTTTATTTAAGTACATAAGTTATCCGTTTTTACATTGTTTTATTTCCCGTAATTTAAAATTCAAACCAATTTTATAAACATATTTAATTAAATTCGTGATGATTTAAATTGTTCAAAATAAATATTAGGGAGCAGAAATCTGGTTCAAATATTATATTAAAATTGGAACGAAGATAAGATCCCAAAAAATTTAGATGCAATGCATTACACTCCGAAACTACGTCTTCCCTCTAATTACGTTTTTTTATCGGGCCCTTCATAAACGTAAATACAGAGTTTCACTGTAAATTTATCTTATGGCCAACTGGGCCCCTTTTTAAAAAATGTTCCCAGTATGATACGTGTTAAAGTTTTAATTAAATGATTGTTAAAATCTTCATTTAAAAAATATTAAATACAATTGGACAAATTCAACCAATGGTCCGCATAAATTTTAGGATAGAGACAACGAAGTTCCATACAAACTAATAACAATTGTTCGCGATATGTTCTGTGATATTGTGTGCAGTTTGCAAAGCAGGTGTCCTATATCGAATTGGGCTCCCACGTGACCACGTGAACGCACACCCACGTGACCCGCGTCCCGCAGTGCATACATTGATTGCATTATTATCAGTGCCCCTCCAATGCATTTGGATTATTCATGCGATTCACGTTTTAGCAAATCTGCCTTAAGCCAATTTTCCATTCGGCCTAGGCTAATCTCCGAGAATCTAAACATTTCAAGCTCTATGCAAATTTGTGTATCATGTTTACGGTGTAAAATCAATATTTAATATGTAAATAAATAAAAATATGTATTATTTGAAAACGTATATGATAAAATTCTACGTATTGGTCTATGAACAGCTTTCCATATTCCGCATTGTTTCAAAGAAGTTTATAGCCGCATTTGAAACGGAATAGAAACAGGGAAAACGGTGAAAACACTCAAGCTTTTCCTCTCTCCCTCTTTCGCCATATACCGCACATTATCAATCTTGAGAAACACACATTTGAAATGGCACAGTATATTTATTTGAGTTCGGTCAATTTGGTTATAGAAGACATATTGAGGAAAAATCCGGCGATGCGTGAACGGATCAAGTCGCGGAGCAACGTCAACATTCGTATTATCACGTATATGGTATAAGTGAGTGTGTTTATGGCAAAACTCGTTTCTATATTAATCATGGTGAACCATTGATCCGAAAGGCTGAGATATTTGGGTCAAATGGTATTGGTATTGCCCCCGTTAAAATGCACATTTCAGCCACTACAGTATTTTTTTCATGGAAAACTCACTGAAAAAATGTCTGACCGCTCCCCACGCTCGGAACACTTTTCTGCGGAAAGTAGAGTTTAATAGTGCACTCGATCAAATGAGCTCTGGGATATGGCCATAATAATTATATCACTGTAATCAATTAATACAGACCATTTTCGTAGTTTCATAGTTTAGTAGATTATACGGAGCTATGAGAAGCCAGGCCGCTATCCAGGACAATTCAGTGACGTGTGTGCTACCGGAGGTGCCCGTAGCACCCGATTAGACCGTAAATTAAATACGAATTGGCCCTAACCTCGTCTGATTATTATTGTTACGACCCACGCGTGACAGCTCGGCTCCCGGGCTTATGGCTGACGACCTGACCTGTACTCGAAGAGCTAAAATAACCTGAAGAACTTCCGACGCATTCATGATATCAATGCTGAGACGGAGGTGTCCTTTGGGTGGCAAAGACCCGCGTCAGGGTTACTAGGCCACTTAAATAATAATAAAATAATATTTTACGTCTGTATCTAAATATTAGGAAGACCACGTATTTTAGAACATGCATAATATTTGTGTGAAGTTTGTTTGTGAATTTCTGCGTTTTTTTTTATACTCAGAACTATCGGTTAGGATTATTTATATCAGGGATGAACAACCTGCGGCCCGCGAGCCGCATGCTACCCGCCACACTTTTTTCAAAGATTTTATATATAGACTTTTGACAATTCCTAGTGTCCCACAGCCTCATTATACCCAAGGCGTAAACAAAATCTTTCTCCGTATATATCTTTCGCCTCGAAAAAATATTTTGACATTTTTTTTTATGATTTTTAGTGAATGTCGTTGAATATTGTTGATCTTGGGTGTGCTGTATGTGGAAAAAAGTAATAAAAAATGCAGTTTTTTTTATTGAATTTTATTGTTATTTATACGTTTTTGCGACATAAATTTTTCAATGACACTATAGTAAAGTGTGTCATTCTATTTTATTTTTTTGAGTATTTTTTTTTCTATTGATATTAACCACTTCATGTGCGTTGACGCGTATACACGTCTAGCAGAAGCGTTCCAATTTACGCCCTCACGCGTATTCGTGTGAAACCAGATGCACCCTTAAATAAATCTTAGTTTTATTATTGTATCCTCTCGTCAATTATGAAAGGATCACTCTCTAGATTATTTTATTCCAATTGCATTCTATTTTGCTATAGCCTGATAATAGATTTTCAATGCATTTTACGACTTTACATGCAATACGATTTTTTTGTGTAAAAATGCAAAAAATGTTGAAAAAATATAAAAAACATTTTTATGCTTTTAATATACATAATTATATGCTTCAAATTAAAAACAAAAAAAATACATTTTTTTAGAACGTTTTTGCAAAAATAATTCGCGAACGCACATGTTAAATAGGGCTTAGGCCACATTGTCTTTCCTCCTAACCTCTGAGCTTTGATAGCATGTTTTAATTCTGTTTAAGCAGAAACAGCGAAATTGTTAAAATTATTTTTCCTAGTTTATAGACTTCTTGAAACCCCGATTCAAGATTATTTTTCATAAACAGATTTTTTTGAAAATTCGGAGCATTAATAAATAACTGTGTGCACCTCAAAAAATTAAATAACAATATAATTTCGATGTTCTGATGCTCGCTAATTTCAATGACGCTGAGCTTATTTGAATTTTATTATATTTTCAGATTAAAAACAATGCTAATATTTAATCGTTATAATTTTTGCCGTAGTTTATCTACATATAATATACAGTCAGCCCTCCTATAACGTTTCCTTTAAAATCGATGTTTTCCACAAAATGCTAATATTTTCAAGGTCTAATTACATATTTCGCAAACATATAATACATTGCCGAGCGAAATAGAAGTCAATACTCTTTGATTGATAAGGGATTTTGTAGAAAGCAACAATTAAGAGGAAACGTTATAGGAGGGCTGACGACTGCAGAATACTCTATATTGGTGATAGTTTTATTGAGTACACAGAGATTAGTTATTATTATTTCTTTTATTATTATAAAAAGTTGCTTTTTATATATTTTTTTTTTTAGTATCATAGCACAATTTGTAAACTTTAAAACTCTAATAAATGATACTCTTTTTTTAAGAGAAAGAGTCTAGCGATCCTATCTGCTTAGGGAAAGTCTTATTCAAACGTTTTTATAGAGTCATAAGTTCATTGTCTTTTACCCAGATTTCGTGTCTCGGATGTGATGTTAATATGCAGTTTTAATCTTTACTTACAGCTGGTAATATAGGTCTTAATTATTTTTGTAACATTGGCGAATATCAGGTCATTTATGATTACTTCTGATCATACGTAGTAACTAGGATTGAAAGCGTTCCATTATTTTTATCGGTTTTAATATTGATTGATCAACGAGCCAGTGTAGTTAATTTAATATTTAATAATAATTATTAAGAATAATTAGGACATTATTTGTCATTTTTCCGATCGACAAACGAATAGATTCGTTTTGTCTCTCGTCATGTTTTGTTTTGGTAAAATTTAATAATATAATATAAAAACAAAGCAATAGCTTTTTTCGTATCGCTCAACAATCTGTCGTTGGTTATTAATCAAGCGCAATATTTCCATGAATAATTTTCTTATGCAATTAGGAAAATACAGCCGCAATCGCAGAAATCATATAGCTCGTCATTATATGCAATTGTGCCCTTGCATTCGGCATTTCACTCGTGCCCCCGAGGCTAGGAGTCCGCAATTGAATTGAATTGGCAAACCGCACGCATGCCATAAACCACTCTTCTATTTATAATCGAGTTCCAATTCGGAGCAAGCACGAGATTAACCGGGGGAAATCGATTACTTGAGAGGCGAGGCGGTGGGGGGCAAAAGTTGTGTGTCGGAGGGCCGCTTTGTTCCACGAGTTCCAAGTTTAAAGAATTGTTCATAGGCCCGACTTCCAATCGGAGCTGTCAGACGCATCGACGAGCTGACAGTGCCTCCCGTCCCTGTCCGGGACGCCTCGTTAGTTTCCAAATTACCGGTGGTCGAGTTCCAAATACTATTTTAGGGCCGAATTTTGAACCTTTCCATTATTGCCGTTTCATCCGCGGTGTATTTAACGGAGTGCCCTTGATCGGTTGGCGGAATTTCAATTCCTTGATCGGACAACCGTGGAGATTTAAATTGGTGCCTAGTGTGGTTGAAGTTTAATCGAAGGCTCAACTTATCCTAAAATATATTCGAAATATTATCGAAATATTTGCGATTAAGATGAGATGAAATGTAATTTCAATAACTAATTTATTCTATAATATCTTTAAAAGTAACGGAATAAAATATGTATTTGATGTGATAAGAATAGCTTTACAGAAATATATCACACTTACTGTTTAAATATTAAACGGGCAATCTAAAATATGATCTCATCATTTATGGAATAAATTTCTAATGATATTTATAAAAGTTTATGATTTATGAAACATGTGACGGGAGCTAAAAGTATAAAAATATTTCACTAGAAAGCTTTTGGTTTATTTCAAGGATGACTTTTTAGGCATGATCCAATAATCTTAAGCATTATTAAAGTGTTGTTAAAGATAAATATATATTACATATTTATTAATCAGATTTTGTTCTTCGAAATTATGATTTTTTCAGATTAAATATTTACAACTTTTTTCTATTCACGCAAAATGGGTTATGATTTATTTTTCCGCGTTAATTTAAAAAAAAAACGGCGTGAAAAAACATTTTTTTTAAATTGCCTGCGGCATGTAAGAATTAAAAAAAACCGATATACAGTGGAACCTCTCATAACGAGCATAATTCGTTCCAGAATCTTGCTTCTTGTGTGAAACACTCGTTAAGCGAAACTAATTTTCTCATATAAATCAATATAAAAAGGATAATGCCTTCCATGCGAAATATTTTTTTTAACGTTTATTCAAATAAAATTACATGCTTATAAATTGTTAAAGATCGTAACAACCTGGATAAAAACATTTTTAAAAATCGAAACTAGCTTATTATTTAATAATCTATGACAAATAATTAATTATTTTTTACTAGAAAGCTGTCTAGAGACATTTGTTTTGGCCGACTCTTTAAAATTTGGTGAAAATGTGACACAGCGTTATCATTGAATATGTTTGTAGCACGCATAGCCACCTCCTTATTAGGATGATGCTTCTCAATGTACGATGAAACAGTTTCCCATGTTATCAGCATTTCTCTTATTGCGTCAGAAGATTTGTTTCTCTGCTACTTCCTCTTCCTCCAAACTCTCCTTCATAACTTCTTGCTGTAAAATATGATCCAACACACCCAAGTGCGTCATACGTTTGTAACTTCCCCTTTCTGCGTCACTCGGTTTGCGAAATGTCGCTCGTTAAGGGAGAAATTTTTTCACTTTTTTTTGCTCATTATGCGAATTACTCGTTATGCGAGGTGCTCGTTAAGAGAAGTTCCACTGTATTTTTTTTATAGAAATAATACATTTCTAATACATTCTGAACAAAATTATTATTTAAATGCAATAATAATGATAAAAATAGAGATAAAAAATAGAGATAAAAAAAATGCTGAAAAATTTGTTAGACAAATATAGTAAGTCAAATTCATTACGAAATGTATTTCAAAATTTGAATAGCTATGATATTGAGGAATTATTAATATTTGAAAAATAACAATACTTAATAAAAATTACTAAGAATGATCAAATTAAAATGATGAAAAGTCGATTGCGAGTAGTCTCAATGTCAATTTGAAAATTCAAAGAAATCAAAACAAAACATATTTGCATTATAAAAATATTAAAAAAAAAATTTAGTTACCGATCTTCTATCAAAATAATCTGGTTAAATACTTTTTTTCCTTTATAAATGAATTGAAAGTTTATTATGTTGCCTCTGATAATTATAGCGACTTTGAACTATCTAATAGGTTAACCAGTTAATTATGAAGTTTCATTAAAAACAGCACAAAAAAGATATGGAGTTCTTACATAATCATGGTATTAAAGTTTATTATAATAATAAAAATAATCAATATATGTATGTATCTCTATACATAGAGTATAACACAGTAAAGAGAAAAAAATAAATGATCATTGATTTGTTTTCTTGGGGCTTCTGACGAAAATGTATTTTAAAAATAAATAGTCAACCTAACAAAAAAATATATATTACTATATAAATTATTATTTATACATTATCCTTCAAAAGCTACAACTTTATTCCATTCTTATAGTAATTTTAATATAATATTTGCATTAAAATCTCTTGATGAAATAATGGATGAAAAATTACATTCCTATTATTATTTTTCAGATTTTTTTGCTATTATCAGAGGTTTGATTTCAGTGTTGCTAGTGTTACCTGTCCTTTAGAAAGACACTGTTTTTGTAACAATGGTTTCTGGTACATACCTTACTTTTTATCCCTTATCACAAGATGTCAAAAAAAAATATTAATTCTTTACACCTACTGAACCCGTAATAATTACTTGTTATTGTAATATAAATTGTTCAAATATGCTTCAACTTCAATCATTGACACCTCTTAATCCATATTCCACTACCCTCTTACTTCAAGGTTTATTTTTTAAGTCAAAATTTTCGCTTTAAAATTGTTTCTACTTTTTCTTACACTGCCAAAAGTTGTCTTAAAAATTTTTACGTAATTTTGTCGCAGTCGTTGCATTCGTTTTTTATCAAATTCGAAATGTCTAACGTCTAATATCAACTGAAATACTTTTAATCAGATCGACAACCATAACATTTTTCGTCCGGTACCTCGTAACTAAATTAATTCTCATCGTCCCACTCTTCCAAATTAACAATGAAACCATAATCCTTTATTTGATCAGATTGTTTTGCTCTGGCATTAATTTACGCCCGTCGCATCCTGCCATCTGAACCGGATCCAGTTGCAGCAAACACTGGTTTATTAGGTTAATTAGCGGGCGTCGGTTCATTTCGATGGCGCAATGTCCAGAAGAAGCACACGGCCAAAATATCATGGCGTGTCATCCAGATCCTTTATAATTAATATGACAAAATGTGTCCAGCCACTAATGATGCGGACATACTCCACGCGTATTCCCTTTGACGCCACTGTGCCGCGCTGGATTATAACTAATTAGCGAAATGAATAGTGTAACTGGTCGACATTGTGCTATGATTTATACAATTAACCGGGGATAATTTATTTACGTGTGCATGTAAGAGATAAGCGCAGCATCTGCCACTGAAATGTGAGTAATAACGACAGACAACATCAAGAATGCATTTAATTATTATTTATATTTATATCAATCGACTGAATGAAATAGATTTTTGAGCAACATTTCACGTGGGAGCTTTATCTGCTCGAATTCATATTCAGCGAGCTTTCGCGCAGCTCCATAATTTTCACATACTTTCAGCAGCGTGTGAAAACGTTAAAATGTGGAACAACGCTATACGGCAAGAACGTTTTTGAAAAAAAGGGCAGCAAATGTGCAAAGTTGATAATACAAATGGCGAACTTAAAGCTGGAGTAGCCGAAGCGAGCTTCCAACTTGGGCTGCAAGTTGTTTATGACGAATTTCCGTCCAGCATCCGGCCCCCCCTGAACACATGATCCTGTGATTGATGTCTGTTTTGTCCGACTTGTTCTAGAGTACACTTTAAATATGGCAAGATTTATATACCGGATCGTTTTGTGGACTGCTTCGGCCAATATTTCATCCGACATTTATATTTAAATATCGAATATATTATTCTTATTTATTTAATGATGCCAGTTTATAACTCGACTATTCATTTTGTAAAAAATCACGATTGCTTCTATTTTGTTGACGCAGTCGTTCCGCCTCGCCATTTTCAGCAGTTGCAAAAAAAATGTACTTCTGTTCGTCGGTACTTGAGCACGGAGTCGTGTCGTCTTCCGGCGGAACAATTAGAACAGGAAGTGAGTGCATCGTAACGGCCTTTTATAATAAATCGTTTAATAATCGGCAACACTTGACTCCCCGTCTAATGCACCCAGCCGATCCGCTATCGCTTTAGCTATAAATCTTGGAGTCCCTCGGGACTTGTCGATGCATAAGTAAAGCGGGCTTCACACGGGCAAGCGGGTAATGCATGCATTTTATTTTCAGCCTCTATTGAAACTAAACGAACGAGGGGGTGCGCCGCTTAACAATCTCGTAGACTGAAAGTTATGACTAACCTATTTCGTCTTATCTTCATGATGCAACACTGGATAGGTTTTAAAGCCATACCCTACAATAATCCATTAAACTAAAATTATAATGCAGCATAATCATTTAAAAAAATGAATAATCATATTCAGTTATGAATAGGAAATTATTTCAGAGTGTATAATGTGGAGTGAATCGTTATTAGTTTGTGTGAAAGTTATATGTGTAAGATTCATCATGAGTTTATTTATATTAATCTATATAAATTATATTTTTTTATAATTTTACACATATATATTTTTATTAAATGTATCTTGGTCAAAAACATTACAAAAAATTGTGGGAATAATTTAATAGTGATCCTTAAAAAAAATATTTAATCCATATGAGCGTTATAAAAGGCCTAATATTACTCTAATAAATACCTTTCAATAAAATGTAAATTTACTGTAAAGGACTGAAAAATAGAAAATATCCAATACCATTCGATTCACAGTTTGAACTGGATTTCCATTTCCAATAATATATGGAAAAACAAACTATTATATTATTTATATACGGACTACATTTCCCTGATATTTTCAAAAAACAATTGCCTTTAAGTCATTGTACTTTAAAACGCATTGAAAGCAAAATTTATTATTTAAATTATTAATCTAATCATATTTATATTTATTTCGTGATACTTCTTTTGATTCTTTGTTAGAAATTACTTTAAAATAGTATAGGGACCGCGAATTGTCAATAATAATTAAACATTGCGGTTCTTAGAAAATATTCTACCAGATTGTTTTAGCATTTTTAGAAAAATACGTTTTAAATTATATTTTAAGTTAATTATTATCTTATCTACACCTCCCATGTGTTTATTATATTAATAATTTGTATCATAAGGCTTAGTTTTTGTAAATTTTCAGTTACACGTCTTGCTAAATAACATAAATGGGATAAAAAAATTCTATGATAAATTGAATTGGAAAACTTTTAATATTATTAATTGATTGCTTTTATTGTTTTAAAATTAGAGAGCAAAAAATTTTCCTATTGTTATATTTACTAATATAAGATTTACCTTTTAATAGTTATTGAAGAAGAATAAGACCATGCTTTGCATCGTGAATATTTTTTGATCATACTAAGCCAGTGCAAGAGAGTTTTCTTTTCGTCCTTTCTTGTTAGTCAATTACCATTTTTTTATCTTATTCTTTTGAAAGGTTTGTAGAGGAATTTCTGCTTTTATTCAACAAACAAGTTAAGTTAAACCCGATATAGAACCTAGACATAGACGTCAAGTCTAGGATAGCTTCTTCCCTGGTCAACGCATGTCTCCTTTCTGAAGATCTGGATTTCAGGACTCGCACACTAAACTTAGACATTGTCACCAGTTTAAATAAAAGTCTTTTCAACTTTAAACGCAAAAAGCAGTTTTAAAAACATAAAAATGTGAATAAAAATTACATAACTATCCTTTTGTTTTTAACGAGAACGATTTTTAAAGATCTAAATAATTTTATTGTTAAATACATCATAATAAAAAAATATACGGTAAATTTTTATATAAAACTAATAACTAATCTTGAATAATCTTGAAGTGTTTATGCGCATGAACATTTTGATTATGATTTTTTCAATATATAGCGTAGTTAGCTCTTAACAATTAATTATTACACAACTACTGAAGGATTTGATTATTTTTCGATTAGTTAATTTACTATCTTAATTATTTTAGTTTATTGCTCATGTTTTACTGCCATTTTTATTTAACTCTTAAACAGTTATTTCGTGATAAATAAGGATGTGTAGGTCACTTCCTTCAAAACCGAACAAGACGATTGAAGAAGAAGATACTTGTCATTCTTTTTCCAAGCAACTTATAATTATAATATACTAAGTAGTTATTGTGTTACCTTAGACGCAGATGTGTAGTTTTTCATTAAATCTTTATTCATTGCCTTTAATGTTGGCCTTCATTTTCACATTCACGAAAATTCCCAATAAGTGACATCATTATTTTCCGAATTAATTGTATATGGGAGATTACTTTACTGTTATGTACACAATCAGTTTTATAGAGAATATAAAAATTCAAGAAGGATACTACAATTTTACAAAAAGAAAGATTTTGCTTCTGTTTTAATGACACAGTCTGTAGGTTTCAACATGATTCGTCATTTCCTCTCAAACGTGCCATATTCTGTTTAGTATTAATTACTGCTCGAAAATTATATTAACTGATACTCAAATAATTAATTTTACAACAATAATAGTAAGTTAGTATAAATTAGTATATAGCAACAAGTTAGTATAAATTAGTATAAAAATTGTTCGGTCTGAGCTTTCTGATGTATGCATTAGAATATAATTTAAATAAAAACTTGCTTAAATATATTCATTGTTTATTTCATAATGATGAAAATACTAAGAAATTGGGTCAATGTGCACTTTCAGAGATATAGAATACATCCACACATTAATCACGATTAAATTAATATTTATGAAAATTTCGCCTGATGCTTACGCCATTTCACGGAGTCCAATTTGCATAAGGCTCGTCACATAAAATTAGTAATGTAAAACAAAACGGCCGAGCAATTTGACGCAGCTAAGAGGGGGCGACCCGAATTAATGTTTTCGCCCGGGCACAATTTAAATGTTTTCGGATTAATAGTTTTCCGCCCGGCCATTAATTTATCAAAAGGACGGACACGCAACACAATAAAGCGTCTAACAAACGACTCGGAAGCCTTCGAAAATGCTCGCCGAGCTCGACGGCATAAACCTAGAACCGAGCTCTTTTAATGCGAACATACCTGTCCATCATCCGGGGCCCATATTGAATCCTTGACCAGGCGTGTCTGTCAATCAACGGTGGTTTTTTTTAACAGTTCTTTAGCATTTTGCCTTTTATTGATTTATCGATTGGATTTTGTCTAGGTGTACATATATGCCGTAATTAAGTATTTCTTGGAGATGCTTCTGTTTGAATGCGGATAGATTGTGGTACCATTTGCTTAAGTGCAAAGGTAGATAAATTTGTAAGCATTAGATTTGCGCTGTTAGATGGAATAATGGATCGGTTCTAATAGGTTTCTTAGCGTAAAATATGCTCGACATAATTTAATTTAAATGTATGTATCCGCTTACGCTCGATTTATATTTTTGAACGTGATGCAGTTTTACATCTCATATAGTTTGTTTGCATAAAGCCAAATTTATCCACGGATTCGACAAAGGACTCCATAACGATTCTCCAAGGAGACCCGATAGAGTTCCTTTGCCAATGCCAATTCTCCGCGTCCCTAAATGGACTTTGAATATTTCTGAAAACGTGCACACATACACCCTCACACGTATACAATCTCACACGTCTGTTGTTTCCGCGGAAATTCAAAGGCTGCAAAGGACGCGGTGCCGGAATGTCGTTCCCCGTCGGCGAAACTCCATGTTTTTCTCCATTTTTTTCCTAGCCAACTGAATAAATGAGCAGAAAAATGTTATTATTTTCTCCAAAGCACACGGATAATTATGTGCTCATACATTTTTTCTTAATGCATCGACAAGCATTCCTTTGTGTAGCGCTCCTGGCAACAGGTACTATAACGTGTGCTGGCCTGCTTTGTTGCTAATAGTCCTTTAGCATTAAAAAATAATAATTCCTTTGATATAGCGCGGATAATTTAACAATCTGTGAATACCGAGAGCTGAAAAAAAATGCAAAAAACATATTTTTAGCATATACAATTTTAGAAACATCATAAAGCTACTAATATACTTACAATTATATTTATATAATATACTTACAATTATATCTTGTATATGTTTTACTTATTTTGAAAACTATGATGTTTAACCGTGTTATGGCTTGTAGATAACATTCATATTATTACGTAATATAACTTAACCGTGACTGAACTAAGTTAGTAGTCGGATAGGTGTTTTACGAAAACTATAAATTCAGGGATTTTTTTTTTAATACTGTCCAGGGGGTATAAAAGTGGAAGAAACTCATACCCGTAGGTAGTTTGGCGCTTTGGAATTAATGAATTTAATACCATATATTCTTCTTTGAATAAATAATTTTAAAACAAATAATATAAATTTTAATGCAATTTAAATAATATTAAAATTTACCAGTGTCGTGGTTTGACACTGGGGGGTATCGTAGTGTGAGAGACTCATTCCCCTCGCATCTTTAGAATTTTTATCAAATTTTATATGACTAAATAAGGCTTTGGATTATTTCTGATATGACATACATCCATCTTAGTCAAATAAATAATATAGATATTTATATATGTGATAAAGTTTGTTTTTGTTATAAACATATTAAGTTAATTTGTATACATTGTTTCTTTTCTTATAAATTTCATATCGCTGTTTAGGTCCAAATTTTTAAATTCTAACACTGATTTAGCCAAGATCTGCAGCCACGTTTTTTAGAACAAAATTTTTTAGTAGTTCATTTAATTTATTTAGTTATTTCAACAAAAACGGAGATTGTCGTCATATACGAGGTATTCGTTATGATTATTTTGTTTGTATTATCTTTTGTACAATATTTTAAAGTAATTTAGTGAATATTTGACAAAAAATTAAATAAACGGATTTTTTCATAATTTTCTCTCTGTCATAAGTACGAATTAGAAAACTGACCGTTTTACTGACTAAATTATATTTTTCTGTACCTTGTAATGGATTATAATTTGTGTTCAATTTTTAAAGTGAAGGACAAAACAGTCATTGATTTTTTTTTATTTGATATGCAAGGTATATTTTATTATAAATACTTTTAATTATTAATATAACTTAAATTATTATTATTAGGATTTAAATTAGGGTTACATTTTCAATAATATTCTAAAATATACCTACACGCATTACTTACTTCCATTTCTCATTATTTATGTATTTTTATTTTATATTTATCTCAAGAAAGCTAGAAAATTTTATTGCAAAATATGACCTTAATAAATTTTTACTTCATGATGATCATTCTGAATGTTCTAGCGATCTAAATAGTTAATAATCTGAAAGTTTCAAAGATGCAAAACTACTTACTAGTTAAGTTGTTTATTATTATCATCGTTGATTATAATTTTGTGGAAAAGTCCAAGGTTTTGTTAGTGAATAATTATTTTTCTATTGAATGTTTTTCCTTCGAAAATAACACTGCATTTATAGTTTTGCCTGGTTGTAATAATCCATAGTCAATAACTCCAACCATATTCCACCAAATTCATTAATAAACTCTCTACTTTTAAGCAACAATTCTGGCTTTGGGTTAGAATGGTTGTTTGTTTACTGGAAAATCATTCCTTTTTTCTTATTAAATTATTGTAAACTAGCAATAGTTTAGTGAGGAACAGATTTTGATGAGTTCAAATACTATTATAATAATAATTGAAGATTAAATCCCGTTTTAAAATTAGAGAAGTTATGGATATTTAGTTTTAGAATATGGTCCAATAAATTATTAAATAAAGATAAAAGTATGTAGATAATAAATATCAATAAATATGTTCAAAACCGATCGTTAAGCAATTTTCTCAGACATACGTATATTTTGTTTAATTTGTCAACGTATCGAAATAACAAATCACGGCCACGTATATAGGGTCCTTGTTGCGTATAATAAAAATAAATAAATTCATATCCAAATTGTTTACACAATATTTTCTCAGATAAATTATTCAAGACGCAAAATGAATACGCGATGTCCAATGGCGACGCCGCCGGAATAGCTTATCCGTCCAACATCTGCCACTGAATTATTCGGTTCGAATTTGTATGGTTTAATAATAAAATCGTTTATTTTACGTTGAAATCCGCGGATTTATCGGGGGCGCCGGCAACGTATTTTTGGCGGGAAAAAAATATGTTAAAGATGAAACGGAAAGGTGGGGCGGGGATTTCATTACCGGGACCCGAGAGCCGGGCTTTGCATAAAATTGTAATTAATGAAGTTTTAAACGCGAATTTCTCAATTTTTTTTGTATATATTATAAAAATAAAATGTAGATTTATGTTTTTTTTTTCGGGCGATATGATAATTTCGCGACCGTTTATCGGCGGTATAATGTTATCAGAGCCGCGTAACTAAATATGATGAATTATTGCCATCCTCGATCAATTTGATCCGGTTTTATTTATTATATTTATTTGATGCCATATAAAAAAAATCGAAAACAGATCAAAAATAATACTATTTTCTAGGATTTTTTTTATGAGCTATCCTAGCTATTTTTTAATAAATCCATTTAAATGTTTCGCTATTATACTAAAAGCAATTCTCACATTTATTATATTTTTGACTTGGCGATTTCTATCAAACTTTTTTGTATACTGAAAATTTATGTCTTCTAAGAAATAAAAATCTTAATAACAAATATTTCAAAATAATCATATTTAAAACAATAAAATCAATATCGCATAAAAGTAATGCATTTGAAATGTTTATTAATTTTCATATATTTAAATAAATATGTATTTCTATTATAAATTTCTATAACATTCTATACGTACTTTTATCTTCTTTTGCTGAAACTAAATACAAACAAATCAAAATAAAAAGCAATGTCACTCAGCATATATTCTTTTTCCTATTTTTACTCTTTTATCTTATTTTTTAACTGTTAGTTACAAAGAGTATTTGTATTTATATATAGTTACAAAGAGTATTATACTTCCCATTATTGATAAATGGATTATCCAGTTTTTAGACCAATTGTTAACAAGTTGAAAATTATTCGAAAAAGAGGAATCTACATCGAAGCTTTTGTAAAATATAATGTTGGTATTGAAACTGATCTCGAATGCACTTGGAACTTTTGGTGATTAAAAAATCTAAGAAATCAAGATCATTTAAAAGGATAGAAATAAAATATTATATTAAATTCCTGTTGATTATTAACCAGAAAGAGGCATGGGATTATAGAAACTAAATGGTATCCATAAGTAAGAGTTTTTTTAATGTAAGAGGTTGCTACATAAAGCAATTGTGTTATTAGGTAAACCTCATTCTAATTCAAATTAAAGGATATTAAAAACAGACGACGATTTTATGCTCTCGAAATTTTACATTACAGTCCGTGCACGCGTTTTCGCGGGCTAGCGAACTCCGGGGTTCAGTCCTTACGCGATAAATACAAGGCATACTAAGAAAATAATCTACCCGCGCATCAGATTATTTTTATTTTTTCATTGCAAGATGGTGACTGACATATTGAATATCGTATAATATTCCCGATTTTTACTAAAACATTGGTAAAAATAAATTTTAATATTTATCAAGACAGGTAATCAATTTTCGGTAAAAAAAAATAAATTATTTTTTAGTCGTTTTGATAAATACGTAGATATATAAGTATTCTTACGATATTTCCATATTTTTGTTTTTAAATTTTATAATTAAAATAAAAACGAGTTGAGAATCTTTGATTTGATCATTCAATCGTATGCGGAAACTCATACTCGACGTTCTCTAAAAAAATCATCGAATTATGTGCACTGGTTTAGGATTTATTACAATTTTAACTAAGGCAAAGGTTTTTATATGTTTGTTGTGAAAACCTTCCGGACTCCGTTGATCAATTGATCATTTTTTTGATGCACCGACATTACCTTAATATCCTTCTTGAACACTTTTTAACTGAGATGATGGCTTTATTAAATCTGATTCAAAGACTAACTCAGCCTTGGTAAAAATTAATGTCATTAAAACTCGCCGGAACGTAAAGAAAAAAATTACCAGATGTATATTTTTTTCTGGATTTTAGCGAGTTCGAAACAAGTGAAATATATAAGCTCATAGTTAACTTAATAGTCTTTGAAATTATCTATAAAGACAACATTGAGTGGTTAGGATATTATTTATATAATACAGGTTTCCAACGTATAAGCGATGCCGAAATTATTCTAATCTCAATCTAGTAAGAAAGAGAAAAGGGATAAAATGAAGCGGTAGAGATTATCTTTAACACACTTTTGATTTTATGCTATAGATACCGTTCATGCTCTTAGGAAAATTGGAAATTTAAGCCTATAGATTAATAAAAGCACACCAAAATCACAGATCACCCAATAAATAATAACCATGGTAAAATAAATATGCAGCTCATTTTTTTCATTAGCTTGAATAGTCAAAAGTATACACTTTTTACAATTCTATTATTTTACATCTCTGATTTTAAATATTAAACATTTATATTGGAATTGTCTGAGAATATAAAGACATGTTTAACATCTTTTTAATTCCATTTTGTTTTTTTAGCCGTGCCGATGGGGTTTATTAGGTATGCCAATTATTATATTTTTCTCGAATAACTCTTATAATATAAATCCTATATGCAACAAACTTATTGTAATAAATAAAAACAACAATATTCGCGTCTCTTGTCACGGACACGATGTTTTATCTCGCTCGCATCCGGTACGATATGCCGAGTGCTAGTGAAACGTATGATTGTCACGTGCCGCGGGAGTTAAGTCTACTCGAGACATCGACGAAAGAATTATTATTTACGCGTCATATTGCTTACTTAAAAAATTCAAACTATTAGGCATATCATGAATTTTTTACTCTTAAATGTTATATTCATAATGTCGGTAAATTAATTCCGAGAAACTGTAGATATATCCGTTTATTCGTAACATTGTCCCGTCCAACTGTATCCCCTTGACGGACACAGGCTACATTTCTAAATCAAAATCTAAACGCTCTCCTCTCATATTTAATATATATTTATGTTCAACCCTTTTCCGACCCTTTCTATTTATTTGTATATTCATACGGAATTGGCAAAAAAGGGTACACGTCACATCTCATACATAATATTAATTGCGCGGGTCGTTCGAAAAGTTGCGGCCCCCGATTACTCCGCCGGCACCGGACACGTGCGATTAATTCGATTAATCCCTTTATTTTGCGATATCGCCGAATTATATCGTGACGCATGTTGCCGATATTTTTCATGGCCCTCTCTAATCAAGATAACGAAAAAAATATATATGTGTGCGGCCGCAATCGTTAAAATTCTCGCACCTACCCCAAGGAATCGTTCCGTTCCTATTAAGGTCGCCGGCTATTATCGGATTTCAGACTACTGAAAAATTATATTGTAGCATGATACGAATAGGTTAATGGCGGGATCTTTAAAAACAAAGGTAAACGGGTCAAATTTTATCATTTATCCGGTATGACCCAGTTCATGGCAATCTAAATAAATCAAGAAAAGCGATTACGTCACATCGACTAGAAGTAACAGGAGAAGGGTTAGAGTTTTTTATGTTGTTCATTTTTATGCAATTTATCATTGATTCGTATATCATTTTATTAATCCAATTATCTTTTCTGGTAAATATAGATACTTTCTGCGGCAAATATTGGCAAAGTTCAATTTTTGCACCGAAATAAATGTCGTTTGTAAATGACCTTGTTAGCAAATAACAGTGAAAAACGACCCAACAATGCAAATTACTTGACGCAAAAACGAAAACATTTTCGCCAACATTTCTAACTAACCGCAGTAATGAACGACCAGACTTGTATACAAATTTCTTTTTTCGGCAGTAAATCTAATATTTTTTCGCGTAATATAAACACACATCGGCACTGCGAGGGTTAAATGCGATTAAAAAAATAAATAAAAACAGCTTTATCGCCCAGCGGCTCTAATCCTGAAACTTGACGCATGAAAAATACATTTCATGCAAATGCCACATGAAGGATTGAATGCGGCCCTGTGGATTGGCCGAATTTGACAATATTTATTTTTTTGCACGCACCTGTCACGTGACTAAATCCCTAAGAAACGATAACCAAAAAGATTGCAAGAATCGAATCACGAATTCAAATTTCGAAAAAAATATTTTTATAAAACAATGCCTGCGTAATTTATGGTTTTATTATTTATTCTACTTGATTGTAATGTAACTGTGACAGCTTAAAAGCTATACTAAGCTTTTGCATATAAAAAAAATCAAACGTCATACATAGCATTAACTATAATGACATATTTACCATACAAATTCAAGAGCTTTCACAAAGCTTTTTATCCAAAATTTTACTTTTTGTATTTTTCGAAAAAAGTCCAAAGAATATATTAATATAATAATAATAAGGACCTAAATGTAATTTCGTATTTTTTAAACTCAAACTCTAATAATAAACTATTAAACTTAAATTATAAAAAATATTACCATTATTTTCTATGACCTTTTGCTATCTATTAGGTAAATTGAAAATGCCTTTCTTATAAAACTCTATTTCAGCGTCTGATTTTAAATTTTTTTCTCGTAAATAATGCTCCAATGAGCGAAAAATGGGATAATCGGAGGGAGCTAGGTCTGGAGAATACGCTGGATGCAATAAAGCTCTCAAACCTAATGCATCCATTTTTTATCGAGTCAAATTGACTACATGTGGTCGCACGTTGTCAAATCAATATGGCCTGATTTAATTTTTTTGAACCACCTTTGAAATTTCCTGATGTTTAATGCGTCTCCATAAACATCGCAAATATTTTTTGTTGCGTTTTTTTACGAAACCAGTACAGCTGCTCAAATGTTCGAAAGAAAAAAAAATTTTCTACGCAAAACGAGGATTGGAGACTTCTCACGTTACACAAAATATTCAAACACGTCTTTCTTAGTCAAAGGACTGAAAAAAACTATTCTGAAACTATGCTTTCCGTAAAAAATATGACATTATATTTGGGTCCATCTAATATATTATAAATAATCACTGACCTTGAGTAAGAAAATAAAGAAATACGACAATATTCGTTTCTGTTGCCATGGGCGCGATGTATTTTTTTGTTCGCATCCGGTAAGATGTGCCGAGTGCGAGTGAAACGTACGATTGACACGTGCTGCGAGCGCTCACGAGCTGTCTCTGCGACGAGATATCGCCGAGTGCGCGAATATGTGTCATATTGATTAGGTAAAATATTCAAAATATCGACCAAATTATGAAACACATCATGAATAACTATTTTTATTTGTAGAATAATCCATTTTTAAAAAAAAAAATGTTAAGATATCGAAGAAGTTTTAGAACGAAGCAAAAACACAGACATTTATTTAGCTAAAAGTCGGTGACATCATCGTCACGTGACTCTCAGGACCGGGTATAAATATGTCCCATTTTGACGCAATCCATAGACATTCGCTTACGCTGTCATGGCAGCCACATCTCCGCGATTTCTCTCTCGACTCCAGAGATACGTCTGACTACCATCGCCCGTACCGAGATACTGCCCTGGATCCTTTCACACCTATCATCGAACTGACGACATTCCGCAAAATCTCCACAAACATCATCAAAACAAAGCGTGTTTCACTTTGTCTCGATCTTCGAAGCGCGATCGTCAACTACCGGACGATCGAACGTTTTGGTGCCAGCGGTCGTGTACCTTTTGGTGGCAGCGGTGGGATACCTTTTCGGTACTACTGTCGCGCGCCCCTTAACACTGGTTTTGAAGAAGAGAGACTATTTTATCTTATCTCCCATACTCATATTCAAAGATGGGGAGTATTTTCACTAGCCTGAGCATGTTTTTTTGTTTAGACGTAAATATTTAAACACAGAAGTTTTACATCTTTCTTATTATTTACCTCAATAGAGAGTCAAATAAATACTATGATATGCTAAAAAAAACATCAAGCATGTGGTGAATGGAAATACATCACGGAAAATCGAAAGAAAGGCAAAGGAATTTACGCTGGATTAAAATAATCAATAAATACATAGTAGGCTTCCTTTACGATTATGTTCAAAATTAAGCGCCTAAAAATTGGAAAATTAGACATTTTAAATTCATTAAACTCATCAGTCATCTTGTTAATAAGTTATAACATGATATCGACAACGTAGTTGTTTTGAGTCAATAAAATGGGTTACCATTTTGTTCACTTTTTAAGCTATTGGTCATTGGCTATTGTGACTAAATTATGCTTTAATTATTATTATTATTTAATATTATTATTATTTAATTATGGAAACAAAAACTGCAATTATTTTCCGACCTACTTTATATTCATTAATAATTGAATACAGCAGCGCTAATAATAAATTGCATTTAAATTACCAGACGACAATGAAATATTGAAATGTGGCACGTAAGCCATGGCTTATGTATCATTTGTTCCAGTCTCAAAATAATTTGTATATTTTATCATTTATCCACTTGAATAATAAATATACTTAAAAAAAGCATGTTTGGAATTTTTAAGCCGTGGATGAATTTAATCCTTCAGATTTAATAATATATTAGTGGGTTTTAGATGAATGGCTATAAATTGTCTTGCGTGTTGATATAAATGTTTTCTTTTAACAATTGATTTTTTTATTTAATTGAATCGCCGAATTAATGTCGCATGGCGTCGCGGGCGTCGATAGCTTTCGGCACGCACTCGCAATCCAAGAACCGCCAAAAATGTGCATACTATCTTTTGTTGTGACACGGGCTTGTTATATAGTTATTATTATAATATATTTTTGAGTAAATATGGCGTGTCGTGAGGTCATTGCGGTCGTGGTGTTGAAATTCTACTGGGCTAAATTTATGAAAATATTTTCGGATATTGCCGAGAGCACGAGGTCCAAATTGTGCGCAACTGCCGTGAAGAACATAATTTTTGAGGGCTGTCTGTTTGGCTTGTTATGCCTGTACTTTTCGTGATTGTGTACAGAATGATACAGATAAATTTAATTTAATAATATCCGTAATATTTTACTTCGATTAAATTCTGAAAAGATATACATACATTTCCCTGTTGTAACTAAATTTAGTAATAAAATCTATTTATATACAATTTTCGAATATATCGCATAGCATCTCCGGCCAAAACTTCCATGCCGCATTCCAACTCTCCTAATATATGTGGGAGCATTATTAAGTTTTCATAAAAAAAGATATGCGTAAACTTTTTTTTTCTCCGGGAAATATATTTTCCATATGCAAGTACGTACGGAGTTTTCCTTCGTGTAAACACGCGTTCACTTGATAATATTTTTCCTGAGTGGTTGGCATATTCGGAATTTTCCGGTGAATTTTTTCGGCGGGGCCCCCCATATTTATTTGCCGGGCCCAAACTTTTCGGGAAGCTTCATGAAAATAAGCGCTTAAAAAGCGAGCGGCCATTATGTGAACATCTGTTGTGAGGGTAAGTTTGCATGGAAAATATTTAATCTGCGCGGGAAAACATGTTGACACTAGATATTACTTTGGACAAGAAAAGGGATTCCCGCCCGGAAAATGGAGCGGCTTTAATTAAGAATGATACACGATTTTGGCGCGAAATTTAAAATAATAGTCATCTAATTTTAGAAAATTGATTATTATAAATAATTTGTCGTAAATATATTTTTTTTTATTTTCTTTGCTTAATCGATAGAATGATTAGGCCTGAATAAGATAGTTAGTTCTTAAGTTAATTTCTTGAGAGTAAGATTCCTGATTGTGAAATAGAATTCGTAATTAAATGCAGTTATACATAGTAAAGAAGTGACATAATATTCTAGAAATTGCGAAACTTATTGTATACTATGCTAAACAGCAAATATGTCTTACAACTTCTATAAGCTTTTATATAAAAGATTAGAAATTCGTAAGCATTAATTAATAATATATTCATGTAGAGTCAGTTCTTAATTTACGACAGGATTCCGTTCCGCTATCTTGGACGCAAGTCGAAATGATCGTAATTCGTTTCTACCTATCAAGATAGTTATGTTAACTATTTTTATTTCTAAATTTTAGCTGTATATATATAGTATATAAATTTATTTGTTACATTAACACTTTATGAGCCGTTCACGCCTTTTGGCGTGATTTTGTAGCCAAGGTTATGAGCTGTTCTCGCCTTTTCGCGTGAGAGCCATACCCCCACTTGGCATTTTTTTTTCTGATAACGATGCACAATGTAATTCTACTATTTTACCACAGATGGATACACGTGCATGTTAGCTTGGATTATCATTACAATGAAACCATGCGGCCGCCAGGCTAGGTTTGATGTAAAACCTTGCGGCTCATAAAGTGTTAATTCAGGAAAATTTATGCAATTTATATCCGTGTAATGATCGCGTTAGTTAGTTATAGATTAGCATGTTTTATCTGTAACTCTTTCATCTTGGTTTGTAAGTTACTCAACATCATTCTCCAAAGATGCAGTTGCACCTTCATTTTCAACCTAAGAGATTAAGTTTTTTTAGCAAATTCTTTCATTTCACTTGCTCGTCTCTTAAATATTAATACATATCTTCCTTCACAAAATGCGCATTGAGAACAATGTTCAGGTTTTAGTAATTCATAGTAAATTATTAGCAAAACATTGCAAAGCCATTGTTTTTTGTACTTCGGATTGATGTAGAGGACCTAATTCTTATCCCAAATAACAATTCTTCTAAAAAATAGATCTGTTTCATATCTGGAAAATAAAGTCTTTTTAAGACCGTTGGAGAAAACTCGCGTTAAATTTTTTGTCTTTTTTTCATGACTTTTTAATTACAAATTGTCTTTCTCATTTTATAACGACTTCCTTGTCTTTTGTGACATATTTATTCTTGGTTTTACACGGAGCGGACTCAACTATCGAGTTTAATGTGACATTGTCCTTTCACCAGTTTTAAACTTTTGAAAAAATCTATAGCACTGTCAATGATTCAAGATTACTCGATAAATATCGCAGAAGGTCTGGGTAGCTTTATTTGATTTTAATACTTAAACCTAAAAGGATAAAAATACCATAAATATGTATGTCTAATCTCTGGCTATTACACTTTTCTATGAGCCAAAAAAATTGAAATAAATTAAACAGAAAGATAATTATTATCTAATATTTATAGGAATGGTGAATTATACTGCTTCATCTGATAATATACCGGAAACTCTTTTTTTAGCGATTAAGTAAATAAAAAAAAGATATATAGTTAACGGTTAATCAATATTATCCGAAATTATATATTTTATAGATTTTCGTACACACGAAAATATTGACGAGATGTTGCTTGAAAAGTTGTTAAATAACAAAGACGTAATTTAAATCTCTTCAGTAAAATATGAGTCATCTAAAAGAAACATTGACAACATTTTTCAATGGCTGGAAAACTTGAAAATATGTTATTGAATCATAAGATTGTGATTCTTTTGATGTTTTTCATTTTTTCTGCTTCTAGTTTATTAACCAGTTTATTTTTTTCTGATTATTAAATAATCTATTTTCAGAATTACATCCGGAAAGGAGTGGCCCTACATTAATATGACGTTTGCAAAAATTCTATGAAATTTAATCACGAAATGGGCTCAAAAGTAATAGAGCAAGAGACAGCCCCCAGACAGCCATTATACATATGCGGGTCACGTGAAAATGCACTGAGCTCGACTGCAAGAAACCACGCCCTTTGCCAAAGAATCAGGCCCGGATTTATGTCAAAGCGGGGCAAATGCCGGAATAAGAAATTCGAATAAATATTATATAATTTTCGGCGTAATCTTAACGTCGTTTCCGGGCCGAGTAACAGCGATCGGACCAATTTTGATTTACGATCCTCTGTTCTCGGATCACTTCTCGGCCATATAAAATGGCACTCAAACTTGATAATTTAGCAGGGAGACGGCCGATAGGTACGGTCGCCGTAGCAAATAGCTCGGAAGGCAAATAAATCCTCTCGGTCCAAACGAGGCAATCTTTTTGTTATTTGTGGAATATTAACATGGATATGGGCCGGGACGCCGTATATCCGCCCGTCCCTTATTATCCTTTGTTCTCTCGGAAAAATATCCTTCACGGTGCAACGGACACAACCCCTTTTGCCTTTCGCCCTCTGCGGATGGCCCACACACACACTATTTTTACATAATCCTGTTGATTGTTTGTGTTTTGCCGGTGGTGCACAGGGTGACCGGAAATTGTGTGGTCGGTACGTAAACTGTGACAAAGCCATCGACAGTCATAATATTTTTATATTGGCAATTCTATGAAATTTAGCGGATTGGTCGGATGATAGAGCAGATATGAAACAGCGAAAACAATCTATATTTGATAAAAATAATTTAGATTTATAAAGCTTTTTGTTTGTTATTATTATTACTGTTTTACGCTGTTGAATAAGGAAATCTGTTATCAAACTTTGTGTTTTTTGTTTCACGAGTCATTTATACATTTGTTGATATGCAGCGATACAAAACTTCAGGTCCCGTTGGAGTTTTAAAGCTCATTCTATGTAGGATCAAAAATGAAAAATGTTTTTTTTCATAATCTTAGCTAAGTCCTCGTCAATTATAGCAGCTATTAGTTGATAAATTACACCATTTTGTTTACCATTTTATCTATTGGTCATAAAATTATGTTACAGGATAAATAATCAACATTTATATAAATAAAAATTATATGAAATTAAATATTTTCTTGTCTGAAATGTAACTATATTCATGATTAGAAGGATAATATCTCTGAGACTGTCTTCATATTTTATTTTTTCTGAATATTCGTAAGTATAATATATTTCCAATCTAGTTTTATTCAAGTCTTAGTCTCGATTGGGGTTGTGATTCTTTATTGGTTATATTCTTTTAACAATCAGGTTTTTTTTCTCCATCCGGTGGTGATCTTTCAATCTACTACCTTTAGAAAGCCAAATTAACATTCTTTCGCACAGCCTCAGAGTATCTTGGTGTCAGAATTTAATCAGTTAAGAACCTGAAGTCTCTGCATATGCTCCTTCTTGATAAGCCATTACTATGCCATTTTTCTCTAGGCTGAAGACCTGATTTTTTTTATACCATGAATGGACTAAAATATAACTAGGTTTTTCTGGATTTTTTGACACGTGGTGATAAAAGGAGAGGACCGAGTCACTGAAAATCAGGAAATCAAATTGAACTGATTGTTATTTCGTTGTAGATCTGACTGTTGAATTGATAAAGAACCTGAAACCACTGGTTGCAACTCTCATCTTACACAAAACAATGTTTAATTGTTACAAAATCTAATCAAATAAAAAATAGAGAATATTGATCAAAGTATGAATTTGTAAGTGTTAATGCAAAATAACAATTTATTATATTATTTAAATAATTATTAGGGTATTACTGAAAGAAGGACCATTATTTGTTAAATCAAATAAAAAAAATCAAATTAAAATAAAAAGTTTAGAATTGTCCGATAATGAAAAATCTTGGTGAATATGGAGGATATTTAAAATACAAACATAACACGTCTTTGATTTTTTTTCTCGTGTTATTTTTGTACAGTGAGGTCAACTATACGGTCTAAAGGCCCTTAAAAGGCTGCCTCATTGTACCCTAGGCGTAATCATAATATTTTTCCACATTAACATACATTCCAGTATTAATGAGTGTTTTATTTCTGTATTATTTTTATAATAGTTTCAGTTTCTTATATGCGGCCCTCACAACATTTTTAATTAATTTATTTATTTGTAGTAGACCCGTTATAAAAAAGGTTGCTCATCCCTTGTCTAAACCAATTATTTATTCACATATCGTAAATAAATACCAATACAGATTCTGTGTTTAAGTCGTTTTTAAAAAAATAACGTATATGTGTTTTTCGTAAGTTCGTAATTTAAATTAAATTTTTATGCGTCGTATAAAACTTGGTACCCCTTATATGTTATTTAAGAAATACTATCGTCTTCGGTAGTAATTATGATACAATCAGGATAATTATTAGATAATATGTAAAATTATTTTTTATTTTTGGATCATCCTGTGACTTTAGATAAGTTAGCACGCGAATGAGGTGCACACAGATTTACGGGGCCCGTGTAGATTGTGGGCATGCCGAACTGTGTAGTTTCAAAGCCGACCCTTAATGACCCGCCCTGTCGACCACGTGCGCACTCCCACTATTTTCACTTTTTTCTTTCACTCACACGAATTTTCTTCTGCAAACACGTGCTACTCGTTTAGCTTTCCTCGCGCCGCACAGTTTGCTGAGGAAATGAAGAAAACTTTGCGAACCTTGAAAATTCTAATAATAAACATTAGACATGTATCATACTCTGATATATGATTTACGATTTACATCATGTATTGTGGTATTGGAGTTTGACGTTAAAATACAATTAAAACATAATTAAACGTAGAGTAGTAATTATTAAACTGAAATTTCTTGGTACGACATGCATCTGCATTTTGCTCAAAGCACCACAATATTGCAATGCTTCTAAAAGTCTATTCATGAGCACCTAATTCGGTGGATCATCTCTACATTTCTGTGCCATTCGCAGCAAATCGATCACACCCCAATCGCCTTCAATCCCAACAGAGCTGTTGTGCAGGCGTGTGCAATAAGTGTGCAATTGCAGCCGCACTGGAGCTGATTGAAAACGGGATGCGCCGCCTAGCACAGCACGAACACAAGCCGGATTATTTTTATGATCCCACCGCCATAGGTTTGCCAAGAGAAGCGAGATTTAGTGTTCAATTTCACGTTGGGACTGCTCTTTTTGATGGCAGATAGCACCCGAGCACGGATTCCGAGATCCGCTATCACAAACACTTTATTGATTTCTCGAACGGGACACGGTGTCTGAGAGTGTAATTGAGACCGGTGTAATAAGTAGAGCTTTCGTTTCCAAGATTAACACTGTCAATGTCTTGATTTTTAATCTATATACTTAAACCACAGACTTTCAATCGCATAGATTGAATTTGTTATCCGAGACATTGTCACAGATCGAGTCCGAAGCGGTTGTATCATTTGTTATCTGCTTTTCCAATTGGAATGCAAGAGGGATAGTTCTACGCTTAGGAATAAATCCATGCTCTTTACTTAAAAGCTTATCATAAAAATCAGTATAGCATTTAAGGTGAATTTTTCATAGTATTATTAACATAATAATACTGTGCATAAATATTTCACTAAAGTCAACCTGATTGGATGATAATGTTTGAATTTTAACATTCTAAGATAATTCGTTGCCAATTTTTTTTAACTATTCACATGAAAAAAATCTAAAGCAGCATTCACTCTTATATGGTTCTATAAATATTCTAAAGATACGAGTAATGAGTCTATCACATTTACATTCCGCCCTGGCCAGTGTCATAAAGTGGTCTCAGAATTCATAGATTTTGTCGGAAGGATGACCTATCCGAGTGCTAACATATATCAGTCGCGATTAACATATATTATTTGAAGAGATTTTTATTACCTAAAAGCCATCATAGTGCTTAATTATTACATAAATTTAATAAAAAAAATCATGATAATGTTTCACTATCTAGAAAAAGATATTTTTCACATTAAAATGTGTGAAAATTTTGACATCTATTAAGTCGGTAAGAAATATGAAAAAAATGAGATATATAAGTACCCGCATAGATATGTATCTTTTTATTATTCATATGCTTTGTCTGTTTTCAGACGCTGGGGAACTACTATTCTTTGTCTTTTGTCAATAAATATATTTATTTTTAGCATGCTGGAACAATGCTGGACCTCCCAACTCTGTTCAGTTGCGAATGCTGCATAGCAACAATAGCATCTTTCTTTCAAAACAGTGTACAATTTTCACTTTTTCCTCCACGATTATGGACTCTCCCTTAGACGATACTTGCTCCACAAATGATGCTTCCAAAGTATGTGCTTGATTTTAGGATATTTTATGGTGTCTTGATCACTATCGCTCTTTGTGAACAAGTTGAATGAAACAAAAAAGGTGATTTTTCGCCATTTTGTTGATGATGCTGAATAAAAAGTATTACCATTTACTTTCATTTACTTCAATCGCGATCCAGAGGATCCTAGTGAGCAAAAAAATAGAATAAACAAGTCAATAACGGTCACGTAATTCAGACATGAGGGTGCCGACTTAATGGGGTCTATCGGGGACCTCAAGTTTTTCTCAAATAATTCTTTTAATATAAAGCCTACATGTAACAAACTTGTTTGTATTAGTCTAAAAGAATCTAAAGAAAAAATACTATAAATAATCATTGTCATTTGTTGTCTGCAATTGCAAAAAAATAAATAAAAACCATAATATTCGCTTCTGTTGCTACTGGCGCGATTTTTTCTCGCTCGCATCCGGTAAGATGTGCCAAGTGCGAGTGAAACGTACTAGTTGACACGTGCCGCGAGAATTCGACGGTCGCAGTAATCGGCGCCATGTCCTCAGTCTGCAGTGGGACATCGCCGAGTTTGCTTGTCATAATATTTATTAGTAAAAAATCCAAATATCAACAAAAATTATGAATAATCCTTTTTTTTAATTGACGTGAAATTCTTGGGGTATCTGAGAGACCCCAGTATATTGTTTTAATTGTGTCCTTCAGAGCAACATTTGCAGTTTCAATTCAGCTGTTTTCGGGTATTTTAATTAAAAACCACGAAAAGTAAAAACAAGTTTTCTTATTTAATAAATAGATAACAGAAAGTCAAAGAATTAACTTTGTAAGAATCCATGTTAGAAGCCAAGACTGCGATATTTGTCCTCCTGGATAACTAGGCTCTTCTAGGCTAGCACATTTTCTAATTTTCATTGACTTTTTTGATATTTATTGATACAATTTAGGAGTTTTCAAACATAAGGATACTAGAACGGGATTTTCATAGTTTCTTCGAAAAATAATATTTTTTATTATCACAAGTCGACATTCTACAAGTCCAGTGGATAAGGATCGAGGATATATGAAGGATACTTTAACTTGATATTGTGTGGAATGGTATTTAATTTTTTTATTAATACTTTAATTTGAAATATTACCGGACCTTTCTCAATTGTGCAGTTCTGACCTTCACAATCCTCTCCACGCCCTACTTTACATACAAAATTTACATACTCCATTCTCATCCTGTGCATTATGATGTGAAGCACCGCACCACGGCGCTGTAAATCAGTGCCGGAAATGAAGTATGCATTTCTTTTCCGTTTCTGCCGAGCTTATCTCCGACAATATGCTGCTGGAGATAAAAAAAAAACTTTAATAGCACCCGGTTCTGGGTAATACCTTGGATATTCTTATACCCCGAATAAACCGACGTGTGCTACCCAGGATTTAAGTGGTCCAAGGCAATCTGCACTGTATTCTGCGCCATTTGCTCTGAGATATGGCGGCTGGATATATAAACTCCGAGTTTTCCTTGCGAATATTCAGGACACACGTACTATCCACCGTTCGGATATTATTTATAAAGGTAATCGCGCACTTTTTATTTGCGCGGTGAGTGCCAACGGGTTAATTATTGCCTCCGGTAGGGGTTAAGCGCTCGTTCAACTTCATTAATATTTCGAGTGGCGCTCTGTCTGAGCCTGCATTGTCTGCAAAAATACGAAAAGTTTTAATTGAACTTTAAACTATTTTAATTCTAATGCTCGATTCGAACGAGTTTGCAAGCTTTTACATGAAACCTCGATTGGTCGGCATAACGAATTTCGGTTAGCTATAGAATTTTCAATCATTTTCATCGATACTTTCGAGTTATCCATGTGTATATATTAAAAAAAATAATGGAAAAACCTCTCAGTCTAATTTCTTGAATCGTTATCTTTAATGATCTATCAATGTTTATCTTTAACTAGCGATTTCTATGCGTTTATCAGATTCCTTCAATAAATATATAGCAATTTTTAAATACAAAATTATTTATTTTAATTTACATATAATACTTCAATTATCATATTTTTTAATTTAAAACCACTCTCGTTTAATTATCTAAAGAATATATTTGTCTAAAAATAGTCAATTACAGGCCCGACACCATTTTCATTAGCTCACCATTTTATTGGGCAATATCTCTTCAATAATTACATCCACACGTGCAGTAATAAAGCCGTATATTCCCTTTTCACGCAATCAAGGCGTGGTTATTTCTTTTTGTAAACGTTTCATACGCCATAATATATTATTGTTATTGCCGTCGGGGACTACGACCGTCGAAGTAGTCCTAGAACAATATCTGAGAAAACTACATTTAATTTAGTTATTAACGACACCGCTGCGAATAAGGTAGGAGCGCTAAGAAAACACACCCCTGAAATATTAAGCGGGAAAACTGAAACTGCAGTTTCTGCAGCTGAACAAAGAGCAGAGTTGCAACATTAAAGCTGTACGGAAATATATTAATGAATATTTCGTACAATTACCAAGACGAATTGCTTCGCTAGAAAATATTTGTTGAGGATTTTTGTTTTGTTTGTAATTTTTTTTGAGATTTGATAAAGAAATACATGGAATTTTCATTTGACTCAAAAATCTATTTATTCTTCAATATTAATTTTGGCCCTATCAGATATTTAATATATTATTAGCTCCTTCAGAGATTTTATCTTTATTACAAAAATCTTTTAGCCGCTGGAGAAATTTACATAAATATATCCCATGCGTGAATAAATTTACCAATTCAAAATATTCTCGAATTTATTTACGATGCTTATGGATTCAAGATGTTTCCAAATTAATTGAACACGCATTTTTATCTAAATTATTTGCACACATAGCTTCCAGCACGTGTCTCTAACATGTGCAGTGAATAAGACATGGTCACGCCGGCGTGACCATAGCGGATAAAGGCGTAGTAATAATAAAACGACATTTTTTGTTATTTTTTTAGAATACATTTGACATAATTAATTAATATTACTAATTAAAAATAAATAAACTGCGATAATCAATATATAAATAAGCATAAACATGTTTGTGCCAATATAATTTAATTAATTATAATATACTAAATTATAAATAAATAATTTAAAACTGATCAAATAATTTTAATCAATAATCGTAGTGCTTATGGAATCATCCTATAGATGTCGTTCATTATAATATTTTAATTTATTTACATGTTTTAGAACAATTCTATGCACATTATTTTATATTTAATATACCATAAATTAAATCTGGAAATATTCTCTTTTGTAATCTCATTAATTTTTAAAAATATTTTCACATAAAACTGAAAAAAATATGTTATCTAATGTTGGTTTTAAATAGATGAAGGTATCGTTGTTTATTTTGTTGACAGATTGAGTCGGAAAAATATTATCATCTATATTATATAATATTAATTAACAATCTACCAAAATAAATAATATTTTTTTGCCAGTTTTATTTTAAAATAGATCTTCAATCTAAGTTAAATTTTTAAACCAAACCTTAATTTTATACTAATTACTTGACAGTGAATTTTACGGGTTTTCTCACTTATATCTCATAAGTATCAAACTAAAAAGCTTTTTAATCTGATTTTTTATCTACTTTTGTGTAATATTAAAAATATTCTTATACATCCAGAGACATTAAATTTTATGAGGTTTTCTTGACCCACTTTTTTATATTCCTGTTTTTTATTCATTGTATTTTTTTATAACTTGTACAGTAGACATATTTATATTAAATCAATACCCAATTTCATAACTTAATACTTAATTCCATTTGCAGAAATGTTATGTTCATCATATCCATTTAAATTAATATTTTTATTTGAAAAAATAGATATAAACATAAAACTTTAGATAGCTATACACATAAAATGTCCTGTGTAGCTCCAAATCGCGAAATTTATTGGCACTGATTTTATTTATATCCTAGAATCTAGATATTTTTCTATAGAACTAAAATAATTCCCATTTCTTCAATGATCGTAAAAACTCAATACAAACTGCACTTGACATTTTTTCTCGTGACTCTTACATAACGACGGCCATGACTCTCCCGGTGCTGTTTTGACATGGCACTCGATTCGCAGCTCGACGACAAACAAAGCCATTATCAGCGAGCGATAGCCTTATTTATGCACCGGAACGGAGCAAAGCCGGCAATAAATCCCACATTCTGGACCCAGGACTAGAGTTTGATCGCGCGGTACAACAGCTCTCCAGTGAGAGAGTGGGGGTAAGACGCGCGGCCGGCCGCAGAACCGGCGGTGCAAATTGGCGGTTAGCTGGGCGACCGCGCCCCGTTGGAATGACAGACCCAATAAAACGCAACAATTGCAGGTCGAGGAGAGAGCCGTGTAAGCGGGGAGGGGCGGCGCTTTAAGGTCTGCGGCTTTTGAAACTTGCACGTGCAAGTTTCGTTGGAAAACTTTGAGCGGCGAAAATCTAAATTTGAATTAAGCAGCTGAAACCTCTGTGTTGACACCGTTGAGACCGATATTTGAATATTTTTTATGAATTTATTTTTCAAGCAGATGTTGCAATCAAATACTCATCAAACGTTAAACATACTCCAAGCGTCGGAATATATGCAGAATATTTTAATATGACGCATAAGAGAACAAAATTTTGTAAATTACCTTATTTCAGAAGATTTACTTATCTCATTGAATAATGCTAATTACTTAATTAAAAAAAGCCCACTATTAACCCTTTGAAGTCCAGTGTCCACACGTATTGGACATCAATTTTTTTACTGGCAGGTCCAGTGTCTACAACGTGTAGACATTTTTTACAAGTACTTTTAAAAATATTCTATGGCGATTTTAGTATTTTTTT
>JAGXCT010034069.1:0-33073 GCA_022495035.1 Philopotamus ludificatus
TAAAGCGACATCAGGTGTGGCCGTACATGTACGGCGATACTCTTCAAAGGGTTAACGGTTAAGTTTTGATTGTCTAAACAAAAGCATTGAAATATTGCTCTATTCTGGGTCGTACTTTAGGGGTAGGCCATAGTTTGAATAAGGGTATTTTTCAATAATATAAAAGGTATTTTTTAATCGTGTTTATAATTTCCAACATATATATGTTTATATATGTTTTCCAACATTTTTGTAAATATTTTATGCTTGTTTCACGAAACTAGTTGATTTTGAATTAAAGTACAGTATAGCGTCATATAGCGCTTCCTTTAAATCGCTGTTTTTTTTTTTATAAAATGTTAATATTTTCAAGGTCAAATTACATATTTTGTAAATAAATAATACAGCGATTATATAATTCATTAACGCTTCTATTCAAGTGAATAATTGTTTCTTTTGCGTTATCAATTTATTTATTTCTGAAGCTACTTTCTATTGACCAGTAAACAAAAAGGGTGTGGTATAACCTTTGGTTAGTAGTCGGATAGGTGTTCGACGAAAACTATAAATTCAGGGAATTCTTTATAAAACTGGCAAGGGTGTATGTAAGAGTATGTAAGAGACCCAACGGTTAATGACCTTGAAATTTGAAACACACAAAGATTCTATT
Organism: Philopotamus ludificatus; assembly: GCA_022495035.1. NCBI lineage: Eukaryota > Metazoa > Arthropoda > Insecta > Trichoptera > Philopotamidae > Philopotamus > Philopotamus ludificatus. The sequence continues at coordinate 650 of JAGXCT010034069.1, forward strand.
TAATATTCAAAAGACAATGTTCAAACAATGTTTTATAAAAAAATCAGTTCCGCCCGTTTTCAAAATGTTTGATGACCCCTGCTATAAGATATAAATGATATTTTAATAATGAACTATCCAGTAAATGTTGAAGTTCAAGTAATTAAATTTTCGTCTCAATATCTTGATTAATAAAAGAGTTATGATTTTTATTGTAAAAAACCGACGTATAATTATTTATAATTATGTATAATAATTTTTATTTAGAGTAAGAGCGCTGTCTGTTCGTTAGCATTACCGGCGTCGTGTATTGGGATGGATGCGGGATGGCAGCGGGGGGGGGGGGGGCTCTCGTCGCTACGCGCTGTGTTGTACTGCAACTCGGAGCAGTCCCGCGCCGTCATACTTAATCACATTTATAATCGTCCACAGCATCCAAACATATATGACAATCACATCCTGCTTTCGAAGCAATCTTTCAGCACATTTTCATGTTAAATTAGGAAAAATCTCGAGGAAAATCGTGGAATTGAAACATTTTTTTTAATGATATATTTTTATTAAAATCTATTAACAATGATTTATAAGTATTATTACTGATTAGAATATTATTAAAATGTGTGATTGAAAAATAAGCGATTTATTAGTGTTTTTCGGGATGCTTAGCATCGCTGGGGTGACTTTGCTCACTGGATTTGCTCTGATCGTCTCGCCATTCGTTCGCAGCCTTCAACAGACTTCTGCACAAATCTCGTTTGACGTTCATCTTTTTTTTATGAGGTTTTTCTTTAGGGTTTTCGTCGCATTTTTCTTTCTTCAAGCTCTCAATGCTGCCCTGCCGCTTCAGCGATTTGCTGGAGTGTTCAGCGTCGCCTTTTTTCTTAGGTTTGGCTCCTTTGTCCAATATGTCTTCGTCGCTCTCGGTTTTGCTAATTGTTATGACCGGTATGATCGAAGTGATTGAATCTTCTTTGTTCTCTATGGAATCCGAATTCGATCTCTGTCTGAGTTTTGGATTTTTCTTTGTGCTCGTCTCGTTATCGCTGTTTTCTTTAACGCGTTTGCGTTTAACGTTCGATTTTGTTTCTGGATCGTCTAACTTTTTGTGTTTCTTTTTCTTTACTTTAGTCGGTTCCACTTCGTTTTCCAAAGTCAGACTAGCTGGACGATTTGTTTTTTTATTGCGAATTTTTTCATCGAGTTTTTTCGTGAACTTTATATTTTTTTCTGTTAAAACGTCTTCTGGCAAAGATTCGTGGAACTCGGTGTCCGTCTCGTCGTCGACAGTGGGCACGGCAAGACAGCTGCCTTCGTCCGATGTCGCGGACGATTTTCTCAGCGCCATCTTAACTATTTTTGCTAAAAGATCTTTAAAGAAAAAATACATAAATAAATATTAAATATATAATAAAAATAATTTTCGCTGCTTTTCATAAATTAACGCGCGTTGCAATGCAAATATTTCGCAAAACAATATATTTTATTTAGAGCGCATTTCGCATTAATTGACCTTTCTTTTCCGTCGGCGATTTGTCGTAGTTTTCCTGGTCATCGTCGCCATTTTTGTCTGCGGATTTGCTCGTCGGTATTCCCGGCATAATTTTTTTCCACTTTGAGAACGGTGTGTTTTCCGAATCGTACGAGCCGACTCTCCTCCTTTTGTCGGCTATTTGAAACATTTTTCTTCTCTCCTCGGTCCTCTCTCTGCGCAGTTGAATCTGAAAAAAAATTGTTTCAGCTGAATCGGATGCGAAAATCGATGTATCGATTGCGGCCTACTCTGAATATCGTTCGTTGTGTTCGTAAAGATATTATTGATTCGGCTATACACGTTCGACGGTGTAATAGGGGTGTGACTGAAAGCATTTTTCATGAAAATGGCCACTGATTTAATAAGCAAATTTATCGACATTATACGGATTTTAATATCAATATTATTTGGGTTGTATCAGTGATACAGAGTCAATGAAAAAATTGTTACTTATATACTTAATAAATAATATTATATTTTTTTCAGAGGTTTTAAATACATGGAAAATGTTATGAAATATCAATATGTAATTAATTTAAATGTACAATCCCCGTTTTTCCGGTACAGTGAGGTCTCACTTACAGTGGCGGACGATGACTTTTTAGGGTTTGATTCTAATTACATTTCAGAGGCCTCCCGTAGCACATAATTGGCATAGAGGGAATGGGGTGGTTGTGTGTTGTCTGCGGATGAGTACGGCTATAAAAAATATTGTAAATAGTAGTTAAAATTAATATTATTAGTAATAAGAAAAATATAATTTTAAACGTATAAAAATATATTATGCTATTAACTGTTTTCTGTATTGAGCATAAGATTTAAAAAAAAACATGAAAAAAAAAACATTGTAGAAGTTACAGCCGATCATCAAACACGTAGTGTCGGTAAGCGTGTGATATGCGCGCCCCGGACATACGCAAAAACGCTTTTGTCGTGGAATCCACGCTCCCCGTAGGCAATGTGTTAAATATATGTTAAGAATAGTATACAAATTTAAAAAAATATCTATGATATATCATAGATCGTAAAACGTTAATATGATTAAAAAAATTAAACAAGGGTTCTGTTAATGTCGGATAATGCTTCAAGCCATGCTATCAACTTGTCTGACCTAAAGACTTGCATTCCGGTTGACCTAGTTTCTATACAACACTACGTCGTTATTTCAGCCGAAGAATCAGAGAGTCATATCAAATTTTTAAGCATATCATCAGCGAAAATAATCTGTAATAACGGCAAAAAATGATACATCCATAAACGGAGTGTGGAAAAAGCTATGGCCGGAGGTATCCAAGGATTCTCAACAAGAAGAGCACCAACTAAGTGATATAAACTAACAATTTATTGATTAATCACTACAGGTTTCAGGTAAAAGCCTTACTAACGACGACCTTCAAGAACGTGCTACAGGTTTCCTCGATTTTCTTTAGCCATGAAAAAATTATCTCTTTAATATGAAAATAAACTTAGTATAAAAAAATACTTAAATAAAACACTCATTAATAGAAATACTATTATAAAACGGCGAAAGAGTATCTAACCGATCCGTCACGGTGGCTCAAAACCAACCGCGTCATCCGAAGGGGTCTATAATTTTCATTATAAATTATATTGATTAGATATTGAGAAAATCTTGATAAAAAAAATGATTATATTTTTTGTGTGTTACAGCGGAACCATATTGTTGGATACCGTGTTATAGGAGGGTTTCCTATATATTAAATTATTACCTTTAATTTTTCAATAGCATGTTGAATTCTATGATCTGCTTTTTGCAAAAAATCTGTTATTTTGTTTGTTATTTGAATAAATACTGTGCAGCTCGATTTTAATTTAAATTAGTGGTTTTAAGTCATAATTTACGTTCTTCTCAAATACTAATGTTTATGTATATATTTTTGTTATTAATATAATAATTTACTGACTCGAAAACAAGCGCGTTGTCCAAAGGGCGTCTATTTATTATTAAGGGAATATATACTCCAAGCATTTCAAGTCAAGATGATGAAAAACATGGATTATTCTAAGAATAAAAATTCATGATACGCTTCATAATTTGGTGGATATTTTGAATTTCTTAACTAATCAATAAAACGCGTAAATGACGATGTCCCGCCGCACACTGAGGACACGCCACCGATAGACCGACCGCCATTTCTCGTGGCACGTGTCACTAGTATACGTTTCACTCGCACTTTGCACATCGTTACAGATGCGAGCGAGAAAAATCATAGGGCCCGTTTCTACAGAAGAGAATATTGTTTTTTTTTAAAAAATTTTTTCGCAATTGCGGACTATAAAGTTAATGATTATTTATAATATTTATTTTTTAGCCTTTTTTTCATATTAAATGAATTATTCAAGCAAAATCAAAAACAAGGTTTCCCAAATAGACCCCAAGCTTTCAGTAAATATTTGGAAACTAATGAATCGAGACAACAAAATACCCAATGAAGCCACTGATTAGTTAATTGAGGTTTCAGCGTAAAACATTATATAAAAATGCTATTTTATAATATTTAATTTAATTTTTAACCGTATCCTTGTCCGTTTTTGATACGGGTAATTTAGGGGGTTAACGTGTACGAGGGCATTAATAAACTCGCAATCAAAGCACGATACCCGAGTATCGAAATTCGTTTCAACAATTACTTAATTAAAAATATCAGATTTCATGTCTGCGTGTTTCCGCCGATGGACAAAGGAACTTAATTATAATTCATATACTCTATCTGGTCTATGATTATCTCGGGCATAGCCCACCAGACTTATAGAGAGGGATAATGGCGGGCAATTAGGCAATGTAGCGGGCATTGTCGCCAATCGATGCATTTGCATATTATGATGGAATCGGCTAATCCCTTTGTCTGCGTGGTCATGGCATGATTAAATGAAAGAGGTGTGGTACCTTCAAGTCGTTGTTAGCCTCGCGCAATGCACCGGTCAAAGACAGCAAGTAGTATATGATCAGCACCAAAAGAACCAGTAGCGGTATCACGATGCCGGGAGACGCGATGTAATCTAGCGCCCTGTGCAGCGTCTTCGGAAGTATCTTCAGTAGGCCCTGAGTGAATATATGGTAGATCCGAAGGTAGTTGGAGAACGGTCCGCAGTGCCACGAGGGTTCCACCCAGACGATGGCGTAGCCGACGGGCAGTACGCAGAGGAATAGCATCGTCAGAAGGAGAGCCAAGTAAAAGTTGTTGCTCCTGGATGCCCTGAAGACGACCTCGTGCGGGACGTTGCAAGTCATCACCGCCCACGATCTGAGATACATCAGGATGACCAGCTTGATCAGGTTCAGCACGACGAGACCCGGCGAGAAGAACATGCCCATCCAGACCATGCCCTGGTTGTTGACCAGATGCAAGATGTTTTCGGCGATTTTAAAATCGCCGTACTGCGGAAACCGCTTCTCCAAATCCCAGCACCAGCAAGAATTCATGAAACGGACGAAGACGGCGCGGAAAAAGTCCATGAACAGTGTGCCCATGCACGTCAGTACCTGAAAACATACAACATAGGGTAAATCAAGATGAATCGTTTTAGGAATTATGATTGTCTCTCATTCATTGATTCATAGTTCTCTAAGTTACAGGCGGTGTTCAGTTGCGTTTTCGAAATCCAGGCAGTTGTGACGATGAGCGACTGAGAATGTATCACAGTCTGTCATAGGAAAGATATTAGAGACTATGCTACTGCGTAGGGTAGAGCGAAGCATAAAATCAGACGCAGATCGCCAGTTAGGATCCAGAGGTAGAATGTTGATACTAGAAGCAATCCGGACCGTCAACTACCTCATAAAGTGGCGTGGAGCGGCTCGGTGAGACATAGCAAGAAGTAAGTCGTCATTATATTATACGTGAGGAACACCTTTAACCCCCCTCCATTGATCAACATCCTTATGGTCATGGAGAAGTGGAACATCTCGTGGTACATCCTCAAAATATTGACCGATTACTTCACAGGATGAGTTTTGGTGTATGAAATACATGATGAAGACGGTGTCTCAGAATACGCAATGACCATGGGGGTCCAGAAAGGTTGAGTGTTTGGCCCTAATCTGTGAAACCTAATGTATCATGACCACTAATCGCCTTTGTCTGCGAAGTTTTGGTCGCCGACAAGACTAGAAAGGAGTTAAAATAGATACTCAGAAGATTTTGAGAGTACAGAAACTGGGTGCCCTCATAATGATCTCAGCGTTACAGAGAGAGACCCTTGAAGCAGTTCAGGTGCTTGGATCTGCAGTGCAGTGCAGATGGATATACTCGCGGCAGAGGGAAAAAATATACAAAAGCAAATAGGCATAGAAACTTCGGGAAGAGATTATAAGACGATGGTGGGAGCGCCGTGACTCAAGCTCCAAGGGAATTTAACAATGGTACTCACAGAAACATGGCAATGACTTCATCTACAGGAAATATGGTTTCCACGATGCTGCAATCGAAGCAGGACTGAGAAGCAGATTTCAAAAGAGCTGGTGTAGAAAAAAAGGGAGGGATTTTTAGTGGTAAATAATTCCACGCTACCGTAGATTTTTTTTTATTTTGAAGATTTTTTCTTTCAGAGATAAAAAAGGTTAGGTTATGTTAAGTTATGTTAGGTAAACAACGTCGGGTTAACTCTCGTCAGCCACAAAACTGATGGCGTACTCTTTACAAGGAAGAGGAAGCTACAGCCACCGGATATAAAAATCAGCGGATCCTCTTTAGACACGGATGCTTCGGAGAGTACCTTCATAGAATCGAAAAAGAGGCTACTACGGATTGCCACGAAAGCGGGGAAGCGCTAGAAACTGCTAAGCACACTTTACTACATTGTCAACGCTTCATTGAAGCTAGAAAAAGTCTAAGAGGAGAGACGGTAACCATCAAAGTCGTGCAGAAACGCCTCCTCAGTAAAGACGAAGAACATGAGACGCTATACACGTTTGCCGGGATAGTAATGCTCACCAAGTAGGAAGCCGAAAGATCAAGATGGCCGCCAAACACCGACAGCAGGGATAACGGAAAGAATCGATATCAAGAAGGACGTGAGGTAAAGTTTTTAAAGGTTTTTAAAAGTTTTTTTTAAAGGACGCTGAATATCTAACGACAATACCGTGGTGGTGGTCGAAGCTAGGGGAGGGGTTTTCTGGTAACAAAAGCAGCACTATCTCCTGAACGGAGGTGTCTTTTGAAGATCTCCCCTCCTCCAACAGAAAAAAAGGTTATGTTAGGTTATGTTAGGTTATTTAATTTGTCCACATGATAGGATCAGGGATGGGTAACCATACAAGCCTGTATATAATAAATATATATTACCAAATCCATCATAGTCAATTTGACCAGCTCTTGTCCGAACATTGTTTCCCAACAGAGTTTCCTAAGCTTCCTTCTTTTCTCCATGTCCAATCCCGAAGACGAGGCTTTTTCGAATGGATAATCTCTCTGGATCAAGGGAGAATACGAAGCGTCCATGGGGTATTCGACCTTGGAAGGATCGACTGTCGTAGACGTAGTGCTCGTTTGAAAACTATCGAAATCTGAAACGTTGATACAACGCGTGATGTAGCAAATGGGATCCGGATCAGTAGAACTCGGATAGAATTCATCGGTCGTCGTCAGCGTGGACGTATCGTATGCAGCATGAGTCGCAGTCGTAAACTCGTCAGTGGAGGTAGCTTCGATGGTGGTGTTGGGGTATTGTGTGTAATTTTTAAAGGCATCATCCGATGGATATAGATCATCGGGTAGATAATTGTATTCATCGCTCTCGTCTTCGTCCTCGTCGTAGAACGATGCGTTCGAATCGAATCTAGTCGTGTTGTACGGCATACTGCTGCTGTAATAACTGTTGGTCGATAAGGTATAGTCCGTGCTGGTGCCGTTGAAGATCTCCGTGGTAGGATACAGTGGGGATGTGTTTGAATTTGAGGTCACGTTTGCTATAATTATGGTCATCAGTGTGGCAGTTATGTTTTTAATGGTGAGCGTCGTTGGACAACTGACGGCCACCTCGTAGCAGTGGGTGTAATAGTCCGTAGAGAATCCGACCGTGGTGTCGTAGAAGTTTGTGGAGCTCGATATTATGTCGTAGTCGGTCGATGAAGAACCGCTGCTGAAGATTGTCGATGTAATCGAGGGCGTGGTCGTATTCAACGGAGCGATGGTCGTCATTTCGTCCAGGGGTTTCAGTCTCTGGAGCTCTTTCGTCATGTCCGATATTTTATCGAACAATGCTATGATCAATGAATATAAATTCAGAAGGTTCAGCAGCATAATTCTGAAAAAAATTGCAGCTCATTATAAAATTATTTTAAATTATTGACCATCGAGAACTTAGATTTAGAGAAAACTTTCCTAAATATATATATATATATATATATAGATGGACCCAAATGTAATGTCGCATTTTCGAAAAGCATAGTTTCAGATTAATTTTCTTCAGGCCTTTGACTAAGAAAGACCTGTTTGAATATTTTGTGTATCGTGAGAATTCATTCGGAAGAAAATTTGCGTAGCAGTATGCTGTTTTAGTTTCACGCCAAAAAAAAATCAACGGAGGCAACAAAAAATATTTGCGATATTTATGGAGACGCATTAAACATCAGGAAATGTCAAAGATGGTTAAAAAAAATGAAATCAGGCAATATTGAAATTTAAAATATGAGCATAAAGTGGACGTTTCCGTGAAGTGGATGAAGCAGTCCTGAAAGAAAAAGTTAAAAAGAATCTGTCTCTTAGTATCGAAGAATTATCGAGCCAAGCCGGTACTTCATGTTAGTCAACTCAAAGATACCTGAAAAAATGGGGAAGTTTAAAAAAAAGGCGTTTAGATTCCCCATGCGTTGACTGAGAAAACCAAACACTAGCGCGGTATCTGTGAGTTCCTGAAGAAGAAAGAAAATTTGCAACATTAGGTTTGTCAGATTTATTGCATCCAGCTTATTCTTCAGACCTGGCTCCATCCGATTATCACCTTTTTCGCTCATTGGAGCATTATTTACAAGAATTTTTTTTAAATCATAAGTTAAAATAAAATCGGCCCTTTCAGACTATTTCGATTTTAAACCTGCATAATTTTATAAGAAAGGCATTTTCGATTTACCTAATAGATGGCAAAAGGTCATAGAAAATATTGGTAATTATTTTGTATAATTAAGTTTAATAAATGATTTAGAAATATGAGTTTTAGTTTCAATAAAAAAATACGACATTACATTTGGGTCCTTCTAATATTATCATTTTATGCGCTCTTTTTCGTGCGATTTTTTTTGTTTGATTTTTTCTATGCGGAGCATAAAAAAACGCAAAGTCCCTTTATTATGTAAAAAAAGTAGGAAGTTTGACAATATTTTGCAGGAAGTTTGCCTCCATATCCAAATGTGTTTCAACATCACACTATTTAATCCATTCATTTCGGCGGCTCGCAAACAACCGCGTTATCCGAATGGGGTCTCTCAGAGACCCCAAGCATTTCAAGTCAAGAAGTTCTTCATCGATTTTTTTAGAATGATAAGCTTCATAATTTGGTCAATATTTTGGATTTTTTAACTAATCAAAATGACATGTTTCGCTCGCATTCGGCACATTATACCAGATGCGAGCGAGAAAAAACATCGCGCGCGTGGCAACAGTAGCGAATATTATTGTGTTTATCTTTTTTCGAAATTGCAGACAATAAAGGACAATGATTATAATATTTATTCGTTATACTTTTTTAGACAAACAAAAACAAATTTGGGTCATGGAGTATTTGTACTTGATTTTGTCTCTCCAGGATCCTCTGCATTCTACATCCCGCATCCCAGCTACTGTTTCGAAAAATATTTTTTATTCAGTTTTTTTACGTCAAATACACCTCTTTGGAAATCAAATGCACCCTTTTTCAAATCAAATGCACCCTTTTTCAAATCAAATACAACCTTTTGCAAATTAAATACGACTTTTTTCTAATCAAATTGACCCTTTTAAAAATCAGGTAAAAAACAGTTGAATATTTTTCAATATACATACTTTTTTTTATCAGTTCTTTTGAAGATGTAAAAAACGGGTACCACTGTATTTATGTAATACCCCGAATTTAAGTATTCCCGCCAATTACATTTTTTTACCAGTTCCTTTAAAAACATAAATAACGGATTCCACTGTATTTAGTATCCTGAATTTACATTTTCACACTAATTACGTTTTTTTAACAGTATAGAAATTTGAAACATTACTTTCTGTATGTTCGGCACATCGTACCGGAAAAAAATATTAAAGTTATTTTCTAAAAAATGAGAAAAAAAAATTAAGAAGTGTTTAAGCTGCATATCGGTTGTGTCAAAGTACGGGCCATTTTTATGTTACTTTGATCTATGTGCAATAACAAAAAAATGAGTTCCCTTATTATGTATAGAAATTATTTATTTTGAGCATCTGTACAATTGCGAAACTCTACCAATCGCTAACAAATGTCAATACACGGTTAAATGAATTAATCTAAGTGTCTTTATGTTTTAATTTTAGTGGCTTTTCCCCCCGAAACTAGTACACATATTTTGTTTTTGGCACTCTCTATACATATGTATACAGATTTTTTTACGTCGTTGCGTTTTTTTTTCTCACTCGCATCTGGTACAATTGATTTGCAAAAGGGCGTATTTGACGTAAAAAAACTGTAGCTGCTCGTGAAGACTTTTTTATGCGTTTTATTATATTCGGTCTCTATTTAGCCCACGAAAAACAGATTTGACTACATATTTATTTGCAATTTCGCGCGTTGTTACGTCCCGCTTTTTTTCTTAATTGCCATAATTGTTTCAGGTGTTAGCAATTAGCAATTTGTTAAAGCATATGAGCACAATTCGTTAAAGCATCGTGTTCATTCTGAACAGAATTAGCTTTCTACGAACAAAATTACTTCATTACTTAAATCAATAGCGATGTGTAAATTGACGTGGAGTCAAATTTCATGCTAGAGACGTTGCACTAATGACCGCATAATCCAATCTATTTCTTGGACGTTTAATCTCGAAACGATTCAAAATGTCACTGAATATAATAATAAAAGCATTATTTTCCAGTTTCATGATAATAAACGATCTATTTTTTAATATACATCTTTAAAACAAATCAATTTCACATCAAAAAAATATATTTATATTAAAATAGTCATAAATAACTTATTCAGGTATACAGATTTTATTGTTGGGATTCACTCGCATTGAGTCACTCGACAAGGGGATTTTTATTATCACTAGATAAATAAATGGACTGTCAGTCATTCGACAACTATTTAGTGTGGTGGACGTTACAGTGGTGTTATTCTGAACCCTTAAAATGGAGAGATAAAAAGTGCATATTCGTTATGTGATAGTGCAAGAGCGAAAGTCTGATAACCAATAGGGTAGTTATAAATTGGTTTCTGAAATTTCGTTCAGGAGATGAGTCTCTGAAAGATAAACTAAGGGCGGCTCGGCCTTCCGACTTCGATTACGACATTTTAAATGAGATATTGTAACAAAATCCACATCAAACGACAAGGGAATCGGCTGAGAGACTCAATACGTTACAATCTACATTTTATCGCCACCTGGGAAATTTGGGAAAATTCTGTAAAATAACATAATCACAGTGATCGAAATAAAGCAGACCGAATGTCTATTGCCACAAGTCTCCTCTCATGACATAAAATCGAGCCCTTTTTGGACAGGACAATAACAGGGGATAGACAATGGATCACCTATGAAATATTGTCCGCAAAAGACAACTACCGGACTCTAAAGCCAATATTCATGGCAAAAAAAAACGTTTTTATGATGGGATCGTCGAGGAATAATCCACCACGAGCTGATGAAGCGCGACGAAACGATTACTGCTGATACATACGTTAAGCAGCTGTAAAGAGTTCATGAAAAACTGCTGGAAAAGCGTCATGCACTCGTCAATCGGAAAGGCATTATTCTGTTAAACGATAACGGCAAAACTGAATCAAGAAAAAATTCTGAAGCTCAACTGGTCTGTTTTGCCACATCCACCCTACTCTCCAGATCTTGCCCCTACGCACTACCACCTTTTCGGTTCCTTACAGAATTTTTTGAATGGAAGAACTTTCATTAATGATGAGCAAATCAATCAGGCCCTTGATACTTTCTTTCAGTCCAAACTCACCAAATTTTATGAGGAGCGGATCGATAAGTTGCCAATAAGATGGAAGAATATTTAACAGTGGTGAATACAAAATCGATTAAAATAATTTTGTAAATTTTTTAAAGCCAAATAAAAGAATAAAAAAAAAAAATCGGAAGTTATTAATGACTCAACCCAATAATATTAGAATAATGGAAACTGGATTTTTCGCCGGAACAAATAATCCACAATGCATGCGAATTTAATACGAATCGTGTGGGAGATTTGTATAGAAAAGAAAGCTTCATAATTTTTTTGATGAAATTTTTTTAATAGTATCATTTTTTACTGTATTTATGATTGAAATCGTATTCGTTTTTAAAAATGTTGGGCGAAATCTCGTGGCATTTATTGTGGAATTTTTTTTTTTTTAATTAATTAAGTTTTCAACTCATTGGAAGCTAGAGGAAAGCTATATAACACGAGAAAATATAAAAAAGTCTAAAAGTTAAATACTAATATTATAAAAATCTCTCATTAAAAAGCATGAAAAATAATCTCATTTAATTAGGATTTTTCATAAAAAACCGTAGTCAAAAATTTATTAAATATCGATTTTATAAGGAGTCGTAAGTAACGTCGTATTTTATTTGCAGGTTTAACCCTTTCAATGCGGCGGGTCTAAACACAATTCTGCATCTGAGTGCGGCGCGTTTTGGATCAAAATATTTTTTTGGCGAGGTAAATTTGTATTCACCGTTTACCGCTATATTAGACCATTTTCCTATACATGTTGATTAGGATATGTTCTTCCATCTCAACTAAAAAAATAAACTCGATTCGCTTTATTTTCGTAATAATAAATCGAACAAAATATCAATTGCTCAAACAGAGATTAGGTGAGAAAAAAATGGGAATGCGAATCAAAATCAAAAATGCGAAATGTAATTTTCTTATACCATTACATCCGTACACGTGTATGTGGAACATAATGTACGTGGAACACCCTTAACAACCCCTGAGCCGAGATACGTCACCGATACTACTGCGGAGACTTGAATGAGACACCACGCGCGATTTGAATCGTTACTATTCATATTTTCATATTACATGGTTCCATAAATTTCTTTGGTGATATGTTATTGTATATTTATTGATAGCTGCTTATTAGCTTGATTTTAAACAAACACCACTCGTCTCAATATCCAGTTTATGAATGCAACACAAGTTAAAGTTAAAGAATCTCGCGCATGTACGACATGCGGCCGCACCCTGGACACGAATTGTATGCACATGCACGTCATGCGCCCCGCACTGAAAGGGTTAATAATAAAAGTTATACATGTTTTTTACATTAAATTAACCATTTTGCATTTGGAATTAACCCATTTGCATTTCAAATTAACCAATTTGCTTTAAACAGTGTTGATTAAATGATACAATAATTTATTTTTACCTGGCCAATTGTATCCTGAGCTGTTTTCTCGGATGATAATTTTCAAAAATGCCCAGACACTCAAAAAACATTGGGAATATGAACGAAATCAGAGACATGACTATAGTGATTTCGTTCTGGCGCCACCAGCTTTCTCGATTAGGCTCGTTGGATCTTCTGACAACCTCCACGACTGCATACGCCGACACTCCCAATAAAAATATTACGCAGAGATTCACAATGATCCTCTGAAATATTATTTTCCAGCTGAAAAAAAAAATCTTTTTTGTATTTTGGTATTAACAATAGCTTGGTTCATAAATCGTGTCAATAATTTTTGTGCGTCCCTTTGTGACATCATAAATTTTAATAAAAAACGTTTATTTTCTGTAGGCATACGTGATTTTAGCATCTATTTAGCTTTTATTTCTTAGAAACAATAATTTATTATAAAATTTCTTAATAGTAATAGCTTAAAAGCATTTATGAAACACAATGGATTTATGAAGAACAATGTGAATAGCCCTATAAACATTGGGTCGTTGTTATTGTAGAAAATAGTAGTAAATATTTAAATAACGTTAATGTTTCATTGATTAGAAAATTGCATTTACTTACAATTACAGATGGATACTGGGAATATCTGTCGCATCCGCCATACTCCCCGAACCTAGCACCCTCCGATTATCACTTGTTTCTGCCCTTACAAAATTTTTGGCAGGGTAAAAAATTCAGAAACGAAGAGATATCAGAGTTTTTCGCCTCTAGGGACAAGGCATTTTTTAAAAAAGGGATATACATATTGCTATCACGCTGGCGAGAAGTCATAAATAATAATGGAAATTATATCAATAAACTGTTCTTGAATTGAATTATCCTCCGACGGTAGATAATCCGACCGTCGGAGGATAATTCAATTCAAGAAGAGTTTATTGATTTAATAAACGATGGGAATGCAAAACACGTTTTCCGTGAAAAGTGTTGTAGGGATTTTTGGATTACAATGGCACAGTCCATTCTGATGTTTCAAAAATGGATCTAAGAATGCTGATTCCATTTGTAACTACATATGAATGGTATAATATCTATCTCATTAAAATTTATACTTAAAAAAAATATATTTTCTAAATAAATAATTGTTTGTCAAAAAATGTTTTATTTCTATGTATGTGGCACCCTTGTGCAAATTATTTGGCCCCCTATTTTAATAAAATATTATTGATTTTTAATTTTTAATGAAAGAAATGGTAAGAAATTCTAATAAGTTTTCGCACCGCCACCCTAGAGGATCTATCTCTATAAAAATAAAATAAATGAATTTCTAAAAAAATAATAACTTTGTCTATGTTAGCACTATTTATAAACCCCCCTGTACCTGTTTCAAATATTACCCCCGAACATTTTCACAATTAAATAATCATTCGTAAAACAGAACTTGGCCTCTTATAACGATATACGTAAATATTTATACCCTAAAGGTATAGAATCGCTTATTACAGAATTTTTAAAGGCTAAATCCAAAAATAATCCAGAGTCCTCTGACGATGAAAACTCACTATCGATCTCGAAAAAGAGTCGAAAAAATGTAATTCTAAGTGGTAGCGATGATGAATGAATGATCTATTAAATGTTGTTAATGTTTTTTTTCAATAAATACGTAAATGTATATTTTTTCGATTATTTATTTAAAAAATAAATAATAATAACTAACTTTGATATTTTTTTGGAACGCTAACCCTAATTGTATGAACTCAAACCTCGTATAACACGGATTTGTATTACACGGCGTTTTTGTGGAACTATATGATTGTGTTATACGAGGCCTCAGTGTATTTCGAATTTTTAATACAAAATATGCTATTTTAATTTTACATTTTGTCACGGACACGATAAATGAACTTAATAATAATAGCAACTGACTTTCTGGCGTCCTTCTTTTTTTCAGCCTCTTCGAGAAGCGCTTCTTTGAACCCCAGTAGTATAGAAGCAGTTCTGTTATGCGCCGTCTCGGCGTTTCCAATCATATAATCCCATCCCGTGAACAATTTCCACGAAAATATGCACTCGTCTTCCTTTTCAGATAATTTTGACATGCGTGAGTTTTCAGCCATCCTGAAAAAAAATAAGAATTAATATTGCGATATCGATAATATCGGACAATATCGAACTTACTTTCTCAAAGTGGCCACAAAACTGTACACATAAACAGCCAGACTCGTCATAAAGTATGCCTGGGGCAGTCGATAGCCGCCATTTTCACCGGGATCCCGATTTGTGTAATAACCATAGAATATTGGCGAATATTTCAGGATGCCCTCAAACTCCCACAGCGTCAGTAAATTCGTCGATTTATTTCTCTCTTCAGGGAGCATTTTTTTGCGTTCGCCTGCGGCGTTTTGATCCGCAGTTAAAACCTGAAAATAATTTTCTTATTACAAAAAAAATCAAGGCACAGGCAGGCGATGGAAAATTAATATGAAAAGCATAGATTTTCTTTTTCAGTAATTATGTAATATAAAATCAATTACAATGAATTAATAATATTGTTTCGATAATTAATTATTAATATTTCATTCGGCATAAACCATACATAGGTAAAATCAACGTAATGCCCCGTTAGCATCCATTATTCTAATCCTATTACGAACATGTTAGTAGTTATTAGTATAATCTCTATTATATAGAGTTGCTATTATTAGTCTTATGGCTTGTAGGTAACATGCATATTATTTCGATATTATAATAAAATGAATATCGCATAGGAATTTTTCTCATTTATTGTTCAGAAATACGTGGAAAACTGTTCAAAGATGGTTTTTCTTTGAACAGTTTTCACATTACGCAAAGAAAATCTCTTCTTAAATATGATAAATATCAGAGGTAATAAATAATTTTCAGTCAGATATGAAAAAATTGCTGATATGTCATATAATTTTTAACTCATTCATCACGCGGCTCGCAGACAACCACATTGTCCGAAGGGGTTATCTTAGACATTGCAAGCATTTCAAGTCAAGATATTGATGAATTCTGCATCAATATATTAGCTTTTTTAGTCAAATGCGAAAAGTATGAGACATGTAGGATTTATATTAAAAGAGTTATTCGAAAAAAATCAAAAGCTTGGGGTACCCAATATACCCCATCGGCATAGCTAGGTTAATAATATGAAAAAAATTAGAGGACTACAGTTTTTTTACGTCAAATACACCCGTTTGTAAATCAAATGCACTCTTTTGCAAATCACATACAACTTTTTACAAATCAAATACAACTTTTTGGCAAATAATAAATACAACTTTTTAACAAAAAGTTAGTGAGTTAGTAAGCTTGATCGGCGAGAGTCGCCATTTACATGTTACCACAGTACTTGCTCCTGACTAGAGATTGTGAATCCTCAGCTTTTTAGATTCTCGAGAATTCTCGAGGAATCGAGAGTTTTCACTTTTTATTTGAAATATTGTACATTATTCTTTTGAAATATTTTTAACTAAATACTGAAATAATATAAGAATAAATTATGTTTAACAGATACTACGGATGAATAACACAGCAAAAATAATATTTACAAATATGTACAGGTCTTTCACTTCAAATTAACCCTTTTACATTTCAAATTAACTCTTTGCGAATCAAATTGACCTTTTGTGGGTACAAGCTCCGAGGATATATTAATCTGACTCCAATTTTGTTTATACTTTTATTATTTCACTTATTCGCATTCACATATACAGGTGTTTTACATCAAATACACCCTTTTGCAAATCAAATTGACCCCTTTTCAATAGACATTTCAATTGAAAATGGATCAATTTGATTTGCAAAAGGGTGCATTTGATTTGTAAAAGGATGCATTTGATTTGCAAAATGGTGTATTTGACGTAAAACAACTGTATGTCCAATAAATACGGAGGCTGTAATATTTTATCGTTCGTTTCATATTTTCCATATGAAAAAAAATCACATAAATCTATTTCTACGGCTAATAATAAAGTAAGTATCTAATGTGGCCACAAATGTCAAAGTACGTCAGGAACAAGTGTGCCAACACAATGACAAAAACTGTAATAACTAGATATATATCTAGTAATGTTTATTAAAAAAATACTTTTATTTTTAATTTATTGTTATAAGATCTCGAGGATATCAAAAAATTATGAGAGTAAAAGATTTGTAGTATTTTTTTTTATAAAATTGTCGATCTTGATTCATCAAAATAAATATATATTCTTTTTTCTTGTTATAAATCTAATAAAATCTATTAATTTTTCGTTCGTATTATTTTAAAACCATTAATAAAATAATGAAAAAGATTAGTTTCGTATTATTTCAGTATTTTGTTTAAAATATTTAAAAAAATGATTTTATGATTAAAATGGATTTTTTAACGTGTAATTGACAAGGCTCTAGACGATGACTGAGCTCTTGCAGCACGTGTCACTAGCACGTTTCACTCGCGCTCGGCACATGGTACTGGATGCGAGCGAGAAAAAACTTTTTAATTTTTTTTTCACAATTGCAGACAATAAAGGACTATGATTATTTATAATAGTTGTTCTTTAGACTTTTTTAGATACATATAAAAAGTTTATGATATATAGGATTTATATTAAAAGGTGCAATGGGCACAGCTAGGTTAATAAATGTTTTCGAGATGATTAAAGTATCACAATAATGCTAAAAAAAATCCCTAGCTCTATATTTATCAACATTTTCTCTTAAGTATATTTCTAATATAATAAATGATATAAATAAACCGTCGATGATTATTAAAAATTCGGCAATCATGTAGAAATCGATTTTTATTTTCTCTCGATAGTTTTTTTAAATAAAGGACACATTTTCAGGACGCAATAGCCATGAAAAGACATACGTTGGATGCTTTCAACGTGTATTCTACATTATTAAAATCCAAAAATATAAGATCATACCTCGGGCACGACGACAAAGACCACCAACACGATCGATATCACGATATTGACCCAAAATAGCCATCGTAAAAATGTAAAATACGAAGCGACGACCGATCCGAAGTGTGATTCAATCTCTTTGATTCTCAATTCCCACGGTATGAACTGAGTGAACTAAAGCTGAAACTGGAGTAGGAGCAGCTCAATTTCTGAAGAAAAATATATCTATATATATATAGATATAGATGGAATACATCCTAAAAATAAATGAATGCTGTGATAAAAAATATTTATTAAAACGTATTGGGGATGCTGGAAAACAAACAGGGAGGCACCGTAGTTGGTGTGGGGTTTTCTCCCTGTCTGGGGTCCTTCTGTTTGTCGAGTAATAGATGATATGACCATACCTATATCGTCGCAAGGATGATATGAATAATATCATAAATATAGGATGCAATTATTTAATTTTATAATTTAAATAATTAAATCGGGATAATAAATCGATAAACAAATACACTGGAGATTCTGATCAGTAAAATAAAATATAAATATGCATATACCGCAATGAAATACCCCAGCATTATATTCTTAAGTGAATCGTGAATATGATATCTGCATTTTACAGGTGCTTCGGAATACGTGAATTTTTTTTCCAGGACAGCAGAGCTCGGAAATGGATTCGATTTTTTTTTTATGAAACGCCACCGAGCTCGTTCCGTTGTTTAAATACGTGTCGTCGAATAATCTATTGAAAATAAATCTTGGAAAATTTCAATTTAGATTTTCCAGACTGTCTTGTCTTGTTATTATAGATAATAATTTATAATCGATTATTAAAATTGCGCTCAAAGAAATAGTAGATGAGAAACTACATTTAAGTACGCGTAAATGGGACTGTACACTGTAGACGGAATCATGAATTCTCCTGAAAAAAAATCGTAACTTATTTCTTATTTCAGCTAGAATTATTAAATTTAGAATACGAAGATATATTCTTTCATATCGAATAATAATTACTACATAATGTTTAATAATAAGTCATGAAGCGATTAAATATCATTATTAATTTGCTTGGGGGTGCTGCAGCTCCCTAATGTATATGTACGAGCTACCCCTGTATTTTACAATACTAACCGTAATTTTATTATAGTTCTATTCTCCTCGAAATCGTCTTAATGTATAAGTTCTGAAGCCATTTTCAGAAAATCCGATTCGCCAATGTTTCCTCCATCAATAAATTATAAATGTCCTGAATATCACTATCCTCAAAACCTTCACCCCAGATCGATTTAGCAAGTTCTAAATATTTTTTTGTTTATTAATGAGCTTTTTAAACCCAAATAGGCTTAACGGGGAAGGACTTCACACGCAGCTTTGGAAACTCCCTTTTTCTCAATTTGATAGGGGTGCTGTAGCTCTGCAGTGTATTTACAGTTGAGAAGTGAGCAGAAAATCAGATGTTGTCTAGTAGAGAAATTGGGAGACTAGTTGCTTGCTCCAATGCAATAGCGATCAAAATTAAAAAAATAGCAGATTCAGGTGATACAGATCGCCTGAAAAATTTACGGAGGGTTCCGTAAAACAAATGCAGCAGACGATCGATCGCTAAGTGGCTGTCTCTGTGTAATCGATTCTTAACAGCTGTGAATATTGTAGAAGAATATAAAGCATCCCCCATTATCTTCAGAAGATTTCGAGAAAAGCATTTATAACAAAAAATATGAATCTAGATCAGAATAGGCGAAAATTTATCAAACCTGAACCAAAATATTTTGGCAAAAAGTCGTAGTCTCCGATGAAAGCAAATTCATTTTTGTTTGGATCTCAGATCCAGTTTGTGAGGTATAGATCTGGAGAGCGGATGCACCAAAACTGCATGATTTGGAGGTTCTTATCATATTTTAGAATTGAAGAATTATTATTCAACCATGCTGTGTACAAATCCAATGGAAACCCATCATTACAGTACAAATAACATTATTTTTCAAGATTTCAGTGCTCAGTGCCATAGATCCGGAATGGTAAAATACATTTTTTACTAGCAGTAAACGTTGCAAACAGAATTATAAAAAAAACATGAAATTTCGATCTTGCAATGGTAAGGGAATTCTCCAGATCTCAACCCCATTGAGAATTATTGGCACATTGTTGAGATACACAAAAGAAAGCCTATGAGTAAAGATAATTAAGGAAATAATTGTACATTTACAGGTTTCAGTGGACTCTATGCCTTAGAGCAGGGGTAAGCAACCCGCACTTTTTTGTGCGGCCCTTCAACGATTTTATATTTTGCCTTTTAAAAATTCATACATTCTACTCTAGCCCTATTTCGCATCCTCATTATACCCAATACGTAATTATAATCTTTTCCCACATATATCAATTGCTGTTTTCGCATTTTGCTTATCCGTCATGGCGGCTCGAAACCAACGGTGTCGGCATATTTAGTATGAAATTAATGTATGAAAAGACATTGATGAACTCTTCGATAAAACTCTGACATTTGTTTTAGAAAAGGATTATTCTATGAATAAAAATAGTTATTCATGATATGCTTTATAATTTGCACGATATTTTGGATTTTTTTACTAATCAATATGACGCGTAAACGACGCGCGAACTCAACGATGTTCCGCCGCTACTGAGGGACGCTCCCGTATCGTCGCACGTGGTTTCAAATTTATCTAAAAAGGTTAGAAACACCTGTCCATAAATTTTTCATTTTTTGAGATTTTCATTGTTTCATAATCTAAGGCAGGGGTGAGCAACCTTTTTTTACAACGGGCCATTTACAAATTTAAAAATGTTGCGCGGGCCGCACGTAAAAAAACTATAATAATACAAAAAAATAAAGAACTCAAAATATCTAAAAAAACAGCAACAAAAAATATAAAAGGTAATGAAATGCTATAAAAGGCAATAAGATATATAAGAAAAAAGTTTATTTAATAAGAAATTTGGCATTGCTTCTTTGCCATCAATTGGTCTATATTTGCTGATATAGACGACACAGCAACTCGTACGCAGCTTTCTAAAGGTACATCATTTAATCTCGATCGATGATCGCTTTTAATTATTTTCATTGCGGAAAATAATTGTTCACAAACATAAGTACTTCCAAAAAGTGTCATTATTTGCTTTACATGAGCGGTCAATCGTGGGAATTTTTCTATATATTAATTCCATTTGTAACTCATCTGGAACTGTTTCCACTTCTATATTAAATGGTGAAGAAAAAATATTAAAACTAAGAGCAGTTTTTTCTAGTCTTAATATTTTTAAATCAGGCTAGAGATTCCGTTATTAATTTTTTCTAAATGTCTGGGCATATTTTGGGTTTCTGAAGGATTTTCTTATCTTAGATGTATAAAATATGACATATTTGTTTGATAAAAGATTGCTATTTCCAAATTTTTTAGTTTTTTTTTTAAGCATTAATTTTATTAAACATGTTATGAATAAACTGGCCTTTTTCCTGAAGTTCCACGTTTAAGACATTAAAATGCTGGGTTATATCTATGAGGAAGGCAAAATCAAATATCCATTCTTTATCTTCGACTTAGGAATTGGATATTTTCTTCATTTCCACAAACAGTTGAATATCATTTTTAAATCATATACCCTTTTGGCCCTTGTACCTCTATTCAACCAACGAATTTCACCATATTTGTAAAATTACATCACCGTATTCCTTCTCAAATCAATTAAAATTCATTAAATTGGCGGTGATTTAACGCTCGGATTTAAGGGAGTGTAAGTTTATTACAGGCGTGGTGACAACAACGCATGGGGAATTAAATCACATAAATAGAAGCACGATATCATTTGCCTATCAATGAGGATTTTAGCATCATTTTGAAAAATTAGTAAAAAAATTAACAAGCCGAGGTACAATTGGGTTGCGGGACACTTCGGAATTTTTTAAAGTCAAAATGGGTTTCACGAGAAAGCGTGGCGGGCCGCACGAAAGAGCCTCGCGGGCCGCATGCGGCCCGCGGGCCGCGGGTTGCTCACCCCTGATCTAAGGTATGCGTAGATATTTTGGGAATTTTATTTCTTTCTAATTGTTTAGTTTTTAACCTTTTTAAATTTTAGCGCTAAAAAGTTAGACTACCCCTGTCTTAAAATTATATTTTTGTTATTTTCAAATTTGAAATATTGTTGGAAGTCTATATTTATTTTTTTATCAAAATCGGTAGATCGGTTTTGAAGTTATGCTCAATTTACGAAATCTCTTTTTTTGTGCATTTTTAAGAAATTGACATTTAACCCTTTCAATGCGGCGGGTCTATACACGATTCTGAATCTGAGTGCGGCGCCGTTTTGGACCAGGTAAATTTGTATTCACCGTTTACCGCTGTATTAGACCATTTTCCTGTAAGAGATTTATGCAAACATGTTGATTAGGATATGTTCTTCCATCTCAACTAAAAAAATAAACTCGATTCGCTTTATTTTCGTATGCGGCCGCACCCTGGACACGATTTGTATGCGCATGTATGTCATGCGCCCCGCACTGAAACGGTTAATGAATGCCATCTGCCGAAAACAAGGATTTTCTATCATAAGTCGATATTTCGTATATATATTCTGCTATCTAGTCCTGGAATTTCGAAGCGTACATACTATATAACATTTTTTTTGTAAGCAAAATTGCGTATAGCCGAGGACGACAACGTGGCGTATGCGGTAGATAATAGTTGGTTGAAACATGACGCCAACGTGGCGTAAGCGGATGTTAAAGTGTTAATATTAATATAGTTAATTTTGTTAATAAAGAGATACTTCTAGCTCATCATTCAGTGTTTGTATTATCATAAATTTTTTAGATGCGGCCCTCACAACATTTTTACATTCGTAAAAAAGGTTGCTAACCCCTGTCACTATTTACAAATCCTCTGTACCTGTCTCAAATATTACCCCGGAAAATTTTCAAAGCATTATATGGAAACAATATTTTTATTTAATCTAAATTCCACATAAATGAAGTAATTTTTCAGGAAAATTAGTTATTTTTTGCAATTAGGCAATAGCGGGGGGTCTAACATCTGCATTTGATCATCGTGGTCAGCCTTTGTTTTGCCTCTGATGAGTGAGGGCCTCTCCTAATTGTTTCCATTTTGTCCAGCCATAAGCATTCCACTTCCATGTGGTCCTCGCCAATTTGATTATATCATCACTCGATCTCGTAGGGGGGCTACCCACGTTTCCCTTTGACATGTCCGGGGGCTCTAGTCACTTTGAACTTGTGGATTATTCCTGCCGCAAATGTCCAGGTTTAGGGGGTCGTAGATCAATACTGGGCGAATACATTAGCTAAATAACTCTGTTTTAGTCATTGCGGAGAATTCATATTTATGTATCAATATGTTGAATTTATATGAGTATATAATAATTGAAAGTCAGATTAGATTTTACTTACAGTTGCTAAAACTATGTTGAATCTTGCAAATATATCTCTGGAGCATCTGGACTGCGCCAATCTCTCTTGCAATGCCCCTTCGTGTTTTTTAATATAAGATTTTGCCTGTTTTTGTTTTTAAATGAATAAAAAAAAATATAATGAGATGTGTTTAATTATTTATGTATATGATTATTATTATTTGTGACCTGATTGACGAGTCTCAGCTTTCTTCTCATGCCCCAAGGCTGTTGTTTCACGGAGCTGAGCACCTCTTTATGAATTCGGATGTTTTCAAATATTTGCTCTTGGGTCACCTCCTGAATCGAGTCCTCAATCGAGATTGCAGTCCTAAAATATTTGTTTTATCAATTATTATTGTAATGTATACGTCCGAGAACAATGCAGCGATGACATAACGTGACGTAACGTTGAATAAACAAGGAGATCCGAGCACTTGGTGAGCTTTACATAGATTAAGTGGTCCGTGGACAAAGCCTTGGGAGACGGGGATAGGAACTCAGGTACAAGGTGTTCGATAAGTTATATTCAATCGGCAAAACATGTTGGATTTTTAAATTTAAACTCAAAATATCAAAATTTGTTACTACATGTCTCAAAAGGACCGACTTTCTACTACATGTCTCAAAAGGATTCTTCGGGAAAAGACAGGACGCCCATCCGTTGGAGCGACCAAGTGGAGATCGCCACGGGATCCTGGAGAGAATGGTCACGATCCTCAGACATAAGAAGACTTAAACCTACTAAAGAAGAATCTCCCTGATGTTAGAAAGTCGGACTTCTAACATGGATACTAATAGCGAATTACGATAAACCTCTCTCCGGTCTTAAGAGTTACAGATCAATCAATCTCTTGCCGACACTAAGTAAAGTGATGAAGAGAATTTTCGTATGGAGACTCTCCGCGTTTTTTTTATTATTAAAAACCTTCTACTGAGTAGGCAATCTCTTTATTTCTGGAATTTCAAGAAGCTTTCGATAACACTTGATGGCTGATGATACTCGCGAACCTGTAACCAAGGAACCTGTGTAGCCTTATCCAAAGCTATTACTACTATCAAGCTACTAAGTTCGTTACTGTGTCAACTAATCTCCATTGGATGCTTGCAATGGACTTTGACCTTTGTTTTAAAATGTTCTTTGTGATGATCTACTTCAAATAAGAGGCAATCCCCATCAAAGGTCAACTCAGTCCTTAGCGTCCTCCCTTATTTTTCGATTAATAATAAGGTCATTCGAAGTCCAGTGCATGGGTCGTAGGATGTAAATCGCGATTTTTCACATATCCTTCCATCTACTGTGGGATTTTAAGGTAAGCAGCTAAATGCTGCGAACAATACTAGCCTTAAAGCGTTTAAAATGTAGTGCTACCGAAGAATGTTGAAGATTCCATGGACAGAACACGTCAAGATTATATCTTCATAAGATATGATCTCCACAAGGAGAAGGAGCTTTTGGACAACTTAAAATTTAGACTATTGGACATAATCATTCGTGGAGTAAGTATAGTCTTCTGTAGATCATCACTGAGAGAAAAGTGGAAACTTGTGCATCGCCAAAAATCAGCAAATGTATGGAGATAAAATAAATAGATCGCCAACGTTCGATAACGGACAAGATACTTGAAGAAAAAGTAGAATCCTTATCGGATAGCGCTTGTCTCACCTTAATCTCACTAGAGCTTACCGCACATCGTCAATAGCATAACTTTTAATTATTTTTAGTGTCCTTCTGCTGGATCTTGAAATCCAGTCGAGAGCCGTCAGATTTTGCTTAAAAAACAGTCTCATTGTTTTCATCTCTTGATCAGAGATGGGATTCATTCCCCAAAGGGCTATTATTCCCTGATATTAGAGCCATGCTAAATCACAGCTGGTTCTTTCAAGACTTATACTTTCTAGACATTTTTGACTGACCGCGGTAACTTCAACGACTAGAAACTGGCTAAATACTAGTTAGAGCAACTTCAAGCTTAAAGAGTTTAGGCTAGTAGCATCTTCAGACTGCTCTTGTGGGTACCTGTACGTTGAGCGTCACGATCTACTCCATGTTGTCTCTAAGTGGAGGGTTCAATCGGATACATGTACCTGGTTCGACCTTCGGAGTGGAGCAAACCTACTTTTTCTCTCCCTTCTGCCTCCCCTTGAACAAATTTAATCAAACTAAAACTGCTGTTGTCGTACCGATTGAGCCGGCCATAGGCTGTGTGACCTGACACAGCTTCATCTTTGATACAACAGGCTTATTATCTATTACTCTTATTTTTATGCGTGATTGGCGACTTGGGTTAATCTGTAATTTGAGATATACGATCGAGATAGCGGTCCATGGTATTCTCAGCAAACGTAAACAGCACCACATTTCCTTCATGGTGCAAGGTTCTATGACGTATGTAAAAATGGAGAATACCAGTCTCTGCAAAAGTGTCGATAGCTCTGACACTACAATTTCAGCCATTAGAGATCCGAATGATTAGATGATCTAATAGCTGATTTTTGGAGGATTTAAAGGCAAGGAAGACCAAGGCTGAGGTGGTTGTACTGTACACAGAGGGACCCTCATTATTAAAATTTATCGGAAGATGGAGCGACGTGGTGGCAGACTGAATAAAATGGAGAAATGCGTTGGATGGCAAGGGGTCTAGATGCGTCTATGATGATAATGAGATGCTGATTTCTTTTATTGATTATCAGCTTGATTTTGGAAATATTGATCTTGAGTCCTAGTTTCTTACGTTCAACTCTTTTGAGCAGTTCTCCATTAATTTTTTGCTGGTTTTATCGTTATTTTGAATCCAGCTTTACAGTTTTCAAGGGCTTTTCACATAATATACTGCCTGAATAAGAAAAATGAGCATAGGATAATTAGTATACAGCTGTGTCTTGAAGTTTTCTCAGTTTGAAAAAATTAAACAGTGCACGAACTTTTTGTCCACAGCTCGTATCCATAGGAATTTAGGACTCAAGAAAAATAATATTTCATATTTCTGAACTATTTTACACCTAGATAGATGTAAAATAGAATGCAGAAATTGTTGGCAGTGCCATTAAATAAATAAATGGATGCCTTTCTTTGTAGCCGAGTCTCCCTGGCGGTCACGTGAGAATGCGAAATATTTTATTATGTTCGATATTAATTAGCAATATATTAAGTATTGTATAGAATCAGGTCACCGTGGCGGAGGGAGCGTAGATTAGTCGATTAGATTTCATTAGCTTAATGGCTTTCATATAAATATGACGGTGGTAAAAGTCCAAAATTGCTTTTGTTGCATTAACGGCGGGAATGCCGTGACCTAAGATAAGGCATCTAATAAACATGATTAAAAATTATAAGCGAACGACACGACGAAGGAGAGTGGATCGGCTCGTGAAACGGAATATTAATAAAATAATAAATCACTCTGCCGAGCTTGTGGTGAAGACGGAGGATCTCCGCCTGGCGTCGCTCATGGGAGAGGAGGGCCTCCTCCCCTTGCTCTTTCGCGATCTCCTCGTACTCGCCCTCCTCTGCATGATGGCAGACACGCTCGCCGAATAGTCCTCGTCTTCGGATCCGTCCTGTCCGTCTTCTGAAAATAATAAATAATTCTAAAATTATCCCGTGCACTCATCCAATTTACAAATATCATATATACGGAGGTGTGTTGGTATCATTACTTTTGCGGGTGCGGCATTCTATGAAGCAATTTATCAAATGCCTTAATATTGATAAATATTTCTATGGAAAATGGAATACTAATACAAATGAAATATATATTTTATTAAAAGAAAAATACACAAATTAAATTACAGCGCTGAAAATTATTTTCAATAATTAAATTAATGAAATGCTTTATTAAATAAGAGGGTGTGGCCATTGAATTTTTAATCAAGAAGAATATCTAAAACTATTTTTTTTTCTATTCATAATTATATTATAGAGACGTGGTTTTCATATGTTCTGTATTTGGTTAATAAATACTAGGATTCCTCTTTCGTTAGTTTCTCATACGATTCTTGATGACGTGTCATACGATCGTTAAGACGACGTCGAAACTATACGATACGCTCTATATCAGGGGCTCTCAACAGCAGCATTTGTTTTGCACGATATCGGTATAACACTATTTATTTTGACCACAATAAAACCATCACTACCCCACAGTCTCTAAAAGTTGATATATCTAATGATAAGAAAAAGCCATAAGCTAAAATAATCATTTAAAAAATGATACGTAATTGATTTGTTTAATGCCGCCATAGCGGCGGCATTCGAGTGATGCGCAAAACTTAGATGCCGCTTCTATGGCGGCATTCGAGTACAAAGGATTAAGCTGCTTAATCATTATACATTTTGACAGCTGATATAAAGAAAGGATTGCTTAGGAAAAAGTTCGATTGATTCTACGCAGTAGTTTTTGGTTGGTACCCTTTCAAATATGGAAAGTGAAAAGCAGCGTTTTCGACATATTTTACGTTTTTACTATCGAAAAGGTGAAAATGCTGTTCAAGCAAGAAAAACAATTATGAGATGTGTATGGAGAAGATGTATTGACAGAACGCCAGTGCCAAAACTGGTTTGGAAAATTTCGATCTGGAAATTTTGATGTTGAAGATGAACCACGTTTTTGAAGACCAGTTGAAGCTGATGAAGACACAATAAAGGCATTCATTGATACAAACCGATGAATAACAACTCGTGAGATCGCCGAGAGATTAAATTGATCGAATTCGATCGTTCATGATCATTTGAAACGCCTAGGTATAATCTCAAAGCTCGACATATGGGTTCTTTGAGAGACTCTTCTCTTGAAGACCTCATGTGAGGTCTTCATGTTCTTATGGAAAGAAATTTGTGCCGTCGAGTTGACGTCTGTGATTTGCTTCTCAAACGTCAAGATAATGATCCATTTTTGATGCGCGACATCACTGGAGACGAGAAATGGGTTGTATACAATAATGTTAAACGCAAGAAATCATGGAGTAAAAAAGATGAACTGGCTTTAAACACTTCGAAAGCCGATATTCATCAAAAAAAGACAATGCTATCTGTTTGGTGGAATTTCAAAGGATTCGGTTTTTTTGAGCTTCTACCGGACAACACAACGATCAATTTTGAAGTGTACTATCATCAGCTGAACAAATTAAATGATTCACTTAAACAGGGAAGGTCAGAATTGATCAAAAGAAAAGGTGTAGTGTTCCACCAAGATAATGCGAGAGCTCATACAAGTTTGTTAACTCGTCAAAAGCTTTTACAACTTGGATGGGATATACTGCCACTTATATTCTCCAAATCTGGCACCCTCTGATTATTAATTATTACGATCTCTACAACTTTTTTTAGACGGTAAAACCTTTACTTCAAATGAGGATGTCAAAAATTTCCTGGATCAGTTATATACACAAATTTTATGAGCGTGGAATCATGCTACTGCCAGAAAGATGGCAAAAGGTATTGGACTAGAATGGACAATATTTAATTCAACTTAATATTAAACATAGCTTAAAAGGCTTAAAAGTTAAAATGATAATATTTAATAAACAGTATACTAATGCTCAGATAATTGGAATTAGATTTGCTACCAGCTATTGGTTATAGCCACTTGACCCGTATTCGAAGAGCTTAGATAACATGGAGGACAACCAGCACAATCATGAGTCCAGGGTTGAGTCGGACGCGTTTCAGGCCATTTAAATAATGATAATTTTAATATATTCCTTTTAAATATTAATCTCTATACCCCAGAGTATACAGATTATGTTTAGAGTGGTTGTCAATAAAATACGATAAAATCAGCTGCTGAGTGAGCCATATAATCTGTAATCCCCGGGTCGGCTCTGCCGATTCCATTGCCGTAGTTGCTCTACAATAAAGCTGACCCAATTTTTTTTTATCTCATATATCGCTAATTGAACGTGCTTTTGTATTAAAAATGATAAAAATAATTTATCAATAAATAATGCGTTATTATTTTTTTTTTAAATTATTAAATATTATATTGACTCACCTGGGAATCTAACCTCCATTTTGATAGCCGGCGGTGTGCCAGGAGTGAACGAGTTCCCTTTCGCGAGGGGGTCCTCGCTGTCAGCCCAGGTCACGGATAATCGATCGAACGACGGTTCCGGAGATGCTGGACCTAGTCCATCGTTGAAACCCTGCAAACAACCTAATATTATAAATCACGTCAAGTGTGACATCGGCAGTTTTCGGACAATTAACAATATGCATTTTAAATGATTCTAATGAATACATATTTATTTTATAACTTTAACTTGAGATAAGCGTCCTACCATTCGCTGTTTTATTATCGATGTAGTTTTAAAACCATGAACATATTTTCCCTTTTTGTTTTTATTCAAAGTAAAATATGTCGTAAATACCAAGAGCATTAATGATGGCTACCAAGTTCATGTAATAACTAATCCCTCATTGAATTATTGGCAATTGACCTATTTTGACTTACCAGAGCAGTGGTAGCAAACCTATGTCACGCGTGCAAAACATGGAACGTACAACGATTCAGACGCCAAATGGACGATTTAATGATTTAATGTTTTTCGTCATGTTTCAAAGTTAAAAATGAATTTTAGTATAAGTGCAGTTATTTAAACTAATAAATAAAAATAAATCTGCTGAATGTTAGACCAGGGATTCCTAACCGGTGGGGAGTCTGCTCTTGGGTAGAAATTTTGGGGTTCAAGATAATGAACTGCTAGATTTTTTAAAAAAATAATTAGTTAGATACCTATTCGACTAAGGTGTCCGACGAAAACTATGAGTTCAGGGAATTCTTTACAACACTGGCCAGGGGGTATGTAAGAGTTGTCTAGTCAAATAAATAAATAAATTTAAAAAAATCACCACGTAAGACCAGGAGTTTCCAACCTGAGAAAAAATTTTGGAGTTCCATGGGGTGAATTGCATCTTTTTAAATTCAATTTAATTAAGGAAACATAGATTAAACCTTATCCTCTCAAAATGATGCAAATCTTGATCATGATCAGGTTGTATAGGAGTTCTAGTATGTGGTATTAGTTTTATTTTTTTGTTCACTCTGGTTCATTTAAAAAAGAGTTTTTATTTTGTTTCTCCTCTTGAAACAACCACAAAGGCCATAGACATTTTAGAATTCTATTTTTTTGTTATTATTCAAATTAGGAAATTTTTTGTGGATTAATAATATCTAGCTAAGATAGAAAAGTTAAAGAAAATCAGGTCTTCAAGCTTGTTTGAAAGCCGAGCTCGAAAAGTCAAAGGACTGGCTTAATAAATTATGCCAGTTATTTTATCAACAGTTTTAGATCAAACAATTTCAATTGTGTATTGTGTGAAAGGAGGATCTCTCAACTCAGGACTTTTCGAGGATTTATTTAGTGACATGGATGCAGCTCATCATCTACTACTTTTCTATGTAAATTTTCAATAGCTTTCAAGAGAAAACGTACTGAGCGAGTATTTGCGAAATTATTTTTTGATGTTCTAGAGAAGTTGGTCTTCTCCGCCTAGTGATATAATCAGGAATCGCCTTGCTTATTTAGTGGAAATTTTTGGGCAGTTGAATAAACTGATTTTTCAGATGCAAGGAAGTAATACAAATATCATAAATTTATATACGGCTTGAGAGCTTTTATGAGAAAGATCGAAAATTGGAAGAGAAAAGAAACGTTAAACAATATTGCAATGTTAAAAAAATTATCATCAACTCTTGTTGCTAATGAAAATGAAATTTTTCAGCATTTGAAAGCATCGGAAAATTAATTCAACTATTAATTCAAAAATTAATTCCTGAACTCAGCAATGAGGAGGTAGATTTAGTTTGCAATACATTCATATTATCTATTGAAAACGTTTCAAGACGAATTTTTAGAGCTGAAAAATGATACTGAATCAAATATATGTTCAGAATTTAATCATAGAATTTAAACGTAGCAGAAAGAACTATTTGCATATTATTGTTACTTTTATCAACATATCTTTGCGAATGAAGATTTTTTAATTGCAAATTAAAACAAAACTATGAAATATACCAGATGCTGAAAACAATATGTGGTGTGCCCTTTAAGCATTCCCTCTCGTATCCAAGTATTGACTAAGAAAAAATAATCACAGCTTTCTCACTGATTAAATTCATCGTCACATAAAATAAAATTTCCATTAAAATATACTTCTGTTTGGAATGGAATAAAAACGGTCGGAAAATCCTGCGTTAGACAGTTGATCAGTAATGTTTTTTCTTGTAATAAAATGTGACTCCATGACAAATTTTCAAGTAAAAATAAAAATTAAAGGGGATTAATACATATAAATAAAATATTAAACTTATTATAGACAAAACGTCGCCGTAATATTTTTTTTTATCTTCAAGAAAAGTCATAAAAAGACGATTATTATAGTCGGTTAAATTTCTGGACGCGAAAACAATTGCAATTGATATAATTTGCGACGTATCGGCCATTCATCGTCACAATCAAACCGTGAATTTCGCAGAATGAGATCGGTTTGCTTTCATTCTTTAAGCGGATAGACTCGCCAAAGCGTCGAATATCTCCAAGAGTGTCCAATTCTGATAATAAAGCCGCTCTCAATTACAAAATCTGCAACCGAAATCCGATTAAACTGCATTCAAACGAACGGAAAATAAATTAAAATCATATTTTTACACCGGGAATTATTAATTTGTTTCGCTTAATTGAATGCACACTGGCGTACAGAAAGGGTATTCGATGATTTTAATTAGTTTTCATGATCTGATCGGGCGTCACTCAAATTTGTATGTAATCGCGTGTAATCTGGCCATTCTATTCACTTCGAAGCTGATTGAATTTAATTATCATATTTCAGCTGGAATAGAATTATTTATTTATTTATTATTAACATGGAATTAAATAAAAAACATATAAATATATAACGAATGTATATAAGAGCAGGTGTCGTCTTTATCAACAAACTGGTGATACTTTACATCGGAAATATCAACAAGATTAACCAAGTGGTTGAGCAGAGTAATAGCTATGGTTACCGGAGAGTTTCTGAGAGCACCTGTCCTCACATTTGGCGGAAGA